>PVIW01007299.1:0-74623 GCA_004026585.1 Noctilio leporinus | reverse complement strand
TTCTGTTTTGCTTGTTGTTAGTTTTGCTCATTATTGTCCTGTAATGGGTGAGATCATATGATATTTGTCCTTCACTGACTGGCTTGTTTTGTGTTTTTAAGAAATGTTTTAGATGCACATTTGCACAATGGAATGCAATTCAAGTGTAATCTATGAGAAAGTGAATTTAAGTTGATTTTAGGGACAAGGAAGAGTTTTTAAGAGGACAGCATGGGTGTAAATAAAACTATTTGGAAAGAAAAGAAGTGATGAAACTTTTGGTTTTTGACTTTTTTTTCTCATGTGTTGGAGACTGAGATTATCATAATCAATTAGTTCATAATGCAGTTATTGCTGATCCTCTTGTTTTATTGATTTACTCCTTCATTTGGATTCCCAACTTCAAAAACTCCTGATTATGTGCAGACATTCTAAAAGGTCTAATGTCCCCTCTTTTGTTTATATAGTTTAAAGTACACTTTCATATTTTGTAAATGTGTCTTCTCAGTTTACATAAATTATATTTTACTGTGTATTATATAAATTCATACATCATTTCTTTACTTCTTTTCCACTTCATACTTTAGTTTATGATCCATATTGCTTTGTGAACTTGTAGTCTAATAATCTTAATTTTTACACAGGACTCACTATCATCCTTTATTTTTTGCTTTTCCTTCCCCCAGGTATACACACACATTGTCTTTAACACTATGATTAATTTCTTCACTCTTTTCTCCCAAACTTTCTGTGCTACTTAACAAATTATCCCAAGCATTGCAGCAACACAAATTTATTATTCTC
Organism: Noctilio leporinus; assembly: GCA_004026585.1. Taxonomy (NCBI): domain Eukaryota; kingdom Metazoa; phylum Chordata; class Mammalia; order Chiroptera; family Noctilionidae; genus Noctilio; species Noctilio leporinus. The sequence goes on along the minus strand of PVIW01007299.1, from coordinate 73,840 downwards.
TGCAGTTTCTGTAGGTCAACTGTTGAGCCCTGCCCAGGGTCTTGCCTGGGTTGAAGTCAAAATGTTGACTAGAGCTGCTATTCTTTTTCACTCCCACTGGTTGTTGGCAGACTTCATTTACTTTTGGTTTTAAAGCTAAGCTTCATATTTCTTCCTAGTGTCTACCAGCCTCCCTGGGGCAGCTCCTAAAGGCTTCCTCTGTCCAACAGTTCATATCAAACATGTTTGTTTTCTTTCAGGCCTGCTAAAGGCAATATTTCTGACTTCCTTTTTTTTAACCCAGGGGGAAAACCCTCTTATTCTTGGAGGGCTTGAGTGATTCAATTAGGTTCACCTGAACTATCTTCCCATTTTAAAGTCAACTGTGCCAAATAACGTCATCAAGACAGCAACTTCATCTAATTCACAGTTCTGGGATTATGCAAGCATGTACTGTACATGGGAGGATAAGAAATCTTGGGGGCCATTTTAGAATACAGCCTATCACTGATTTGAGGGGAGAATTAATTTGTACACATGACTGAGAGAAACTGCAGGATCAAATGCTTTGTGAATTTCAGATTCACTTATGGGCTAGGTTTGAGGGTGGCCATTGCAACTGGACATAGCAGCCAGGCAGCAAATTATGAAAGACCAAGCTGAAAACAATGGTGAGAAACAAATCCCCTAGGACATGTTTTGACTATATTAAGAAAATTCAGTAATTAATTTTTTTAATGCTGACATTAAATTAACCTTAGTTTATGCTACGACTCATGAATTACTCATTTATTCTTCCTTTAGACTTTTGGTGAACACCAGAAAATACAAATAGTATTGATTTTCCCCCCTGGTGTCTATTCATTGCCTTACACATTAATGTTAATAGGATTAATGAATTTCATATTTCACTAGCTTTTCTTTTCTTCTCATTTTTTTCTTTTCTCAGCAAGCTCCTGGGAATTAGAAAAGTGTCGTAAATATCTGGTTTTTAAAGTGACTTTATATACAAATTCTGTTACAATATGTGGAACAACACCAGCAAGAATGGATATGCTTAACTATGTGTTACTATCTAATCTAGCAGTTCAGTCATGACTTCAAACTTGTGTGTGTGTTTTGCACTGTTTTTTGTTTAAGACATTGGAAATAATATAACTAGGTAGTTTAATTTGTAAACTATTTAGAGCAACACAACACAATTTGCTTATGTTTCTGAACTTCTCATGAAAATAACATAATGAATGTAACATAAAAGCATATTTAATCAAAGAGTATTGCAGAGAAAAATATTTCCTAGGCAGTAAATATATTTGAATCATTTTGGGTATTTAAAAAATACAAGCTTATATATATATTTTTAAAAGACTGTGTTTTTAAAGATTTTATTCATTTATTTATGTTTTAGAAAGAAAAGGAGGGAGGGGGAAAGAAAGAGAGAGAAACATCAATGTATGGTTGCCTCTTACACGCCCAAGCTGACCTGCAACCCAGGCTTATGCCTTGACTTGGAACTGAACCCATGATCATTTTGTTTACAGGTCAGCATTCAATCCATTGAGCCACACCAGCCAGGGGCAAGACTATATTTGAATTATTAATACTCATTCCCACATTAATTTGTTCTGCTTCTCATGGCTTTGTACAATTCAAGATTATTTGAAAAGAAACCTCCCCTTATTCCCATTCTGACTCCAGGTCCTATATTAGCTCTTCCCATGGTCCTCATATTCTATTATGTCTTCAGTTCTGTGTTGAGTTAGATAACATATTAGTAGCATCTGATTTGTTAATGCACGTACTATTGCTCTAATATCAAGCTCCTTCTTTCTTAACCACAGCAACATCATAATGGGAGTTTCATATTTTTCCCCATGCATCTTCTTTGAAAATTTCCAAACTTAGGTTATAGCTATTGATAAAAATGTACTGGCTAGATGCCTATCCAGGATTCCGCTGTATCGGAGAGACCTGAGCTACCAGGTATTAAAGTAAATGATTAAGACAATAAGCCAAAAAAAAAAATTGAAAGAAAGAAAGGAAGAAGGAAGGAAGGAAGGAAGGAAGGAAGGAAGGAAGGAAGGAAGGAAGAAAAAGAAAGAACTGTCAAGGCTTTAATAGCTTATTACAATAATATAAGCAAGATGCTAAACTGGAGATAGTACCAACTCCTTTCTCCCATCCCCCACCATTCCATTTTCCCTGTGTTATGGCTGTGTTTAAAGTTCAATCATTATCAACATGACCAGGATATAAAGATCCTATCACTGAAAAGGGAAACCCAAACAACCCTCTTGAGGTTTCAGAAACCTAGGAGCCAGGAAAAGGGAGATGGGGAAGGCCAAGAGTAGAAAACTACTAGGTACTGAGCATGCTGAAGTGTCTTTAAAGTTCTCTCTTCTCCATTAATGTATAAACCAAGGTAGAAAGGTGTCAGAGTAAGGCCTCTGTCAAAGAACTCTCTCTCCCCCAAAAGGGGGCCTTCAAATGGGCACTGCATGGGCTAGATATGCATAGGAGTATGGCCAGCCAGAGGAACCTGAGTCCTTGGGCACAACTCCCTTCAGAGACTATAGTGCATCAAGTCTGGTTAGGGGAGGGCAACTTCCTCCTCTGAAGCCTGCCCGGTAAGGGCTTTGTGATTGGCTGAGGTCAGGCCTGAAGAAGAACACATAGTTTTAGTGAGGAGCCAGGCTTCTCTGGGCCTTAATACTTTGATCCCCAGACTCCTAGAAGTCTACATTCTTGATCACATCTTGAAATTGCAAACATGATACTCCTAATCACTCATTTCCTATACATGGTGTTTGGTGTTGCCAAACTTCAGAATATGATACCTCTCTTCTGTTGAACACTTTTTTTCTCTCCATACACAATTTTAATTTAAACATATAAATCAATAAATTGTTGTACTTTAGTATTTAACAAATAACTTTTAACTCTAAAACATGAACTCAAATTTCATTTTATGCTATTTAATTATGCTTAGTAATTGGGTTAAATGTATTAGAATGCCAGTATTATATTAGCAATACTATACATTATATACAATACACATTATATATAATTATATAACATAGATTAATATGTGTGTAGTAATGCTCAATGTATACATGTTCTTTACATAATTCTATATAATTCTTGAAATCAAGAAGCACTTCAAATATAAACATTTTTATTAAAATATTTTAGTCATAATTTTTTTATTAAGAGATTTTATTAAAACAAGCCTCAGTTTAATGTACTATTTTGTTATCATTCAATAAGTAACCTGCTGGTAAATATTATTAATGCAAAGTAGTTTGGAGAAATGATAACATCTTTTTCCTTGCCATTATCTTATTTCAAACCCCACTGTGTTAATAACTAGTGAGCAGATTTTCTTGAATGACAATTTCTTGTAGTAGTCATTTGGAATTTGCTTTTTAGATTTACAAATATTTTATAAATGGTGGCACTAGTGAGTCTGATTAATATGGGCACCAAAAGATAAGAAGAAGCAAACCATATCCTCCTGAACAAAATATATCCCCTTTCAAATATCACAAATTACATTATTTCAATTAAGAAAATTGTGATCTTGGAGGAATAATGCTCAGCATAATCTATACAAAAGATTGAAAACTTTTTAAAGTATTTAAAGTAATATCATATTAAAGTCTAGGTAAAACTTTTGGAGTACTTTTGATAACTTTCAGTCTTTTGGGAAAAATACTGTAAGATTTAAATTTTTAGATATCAAAATATTTTTATTTAGAAAAAGGAAATAAACTACATATTTAAAAATAGTTGCAAAGCATGAATTTAGAAGTGATGTTTTGTATTATGACAATAAAATTGCATGCATTAGCCTCCTTTCAAGTGCCTATATTCAGATAATTAATATAATGAAAAGTTATTTTAATTCAGCATACCTCTGTCATTTAAAACTTTAATATTGGAATATCAAGACTTTCATGATTTTCTTACATAAATCTTGATTTTATGCTTTTCCCATTAATTATGCTATCTGAGAATATAATTATAATTTCAAAAACATGTTCCTAAACAAACTCTATTGCCCTGACTGGTGGCTTAGTGGATAGGTACAGGCCTGTAAAGATTGCTAGCTCGATTCCCAGCCAGGGCACATAACCAGGTTGCAAGCCAGATCTTCAGCCAGGTCTGTAGCTAAAGGCAGGTGAAAGGTACCCATACATTGATGCTTCTCTCCTTTTCTTCCTCCCTCCCTGCCCTTCTTTCTGAAAATAATGAATAAAATCTTTAAAAGAAAAAAACAGAAAATTAGATTCATACATAAAGGAGAATCTAGGATGAAGCCAGGAGGTTGTTAAAAGCCATCCGTGAAATATTAGGTGCTACAGTTGCTTTTAAGATATGAAAATAAAGAATCTTAGATTTGAATAACAGTATAGTGTGCATTTCATAGTCTATGCTAAAAGAAGTAAAAGTACAATAAAATGACACATCTAGGAACTTTATTTTCTTAAATTGTCAGTAAGTTCTTTAGACATGAGAGTGGCATGAGTTAACCTTTAGATGAGTCATAGACAGAAACATGATCATATTTATTTGTCTATTTAGATGACACTGTATAGACTTAACCACGGTGATTTAAGAAGTGCAACTATATAGGTTCCTTGTTTAGGAGCTCATACAGAATTACAAGATACCTCCATTTAAAAAGTGAGAGTTTTCTCCATTAGAACTCTTATGCATTTTAAGTCAGATCTGTATCCCTGGGAATTCTGAGCTAGAAAGTTACATAAAGATCCTCTAATCTCCTGTCATTTTTTTCACACATGAAAAATTCATATTTAAAGAGTTTTAGGACTTGTCAACATTTATGCATGATAATTCATCAAGTGGGTGTAATGGGATTTGTGTAGGTAATACAAACAACTTCTGGGATCTAGATTTTACTATTCTCTGTATAAGAATCTTGCTATGACACAATATGGTCAAAATTTTAATATTGCATAAATTTTACATCACCTCCTGAGACTGTAAATAATAAAGATGTAAATAGAGAATTTTTATTCCCTTGTTATTTTTTCAACATTACCAGATACTAGCAATGAAGCAGGAGGAAATAGTGATATGAAGGGAGTTGGCTTATTCTCCAGTCTTCCACCATTGAACATCCTCCTTACAAGTTACAGAACATGTTTTGCAGTTAATATTTTTCCTTTGGGCTATAAAAGACATAATTTGCAAAGGAGGGTGATTATAAGGATTCACTTAGATATTAGGTTACACTAGATGACTTCCAAACTTCTTTCCAAAACATAGTATCAATTAACAGTATATTTATTTAATACTGATTTTTAAAATAAAATTATTTATTTAAATACAAGCAAGTATAACCAACTCACCATTGACTTCATTATTGCACTATAATTCCTGTTCTTTTTTTTTTTTAATTTTATTGTTATTGTATTACATCCATCCCCTTTTTGCTCCCCTCTGTCCCCCTCCCCACCCACCCATTCCCCCCAAAGTCAATCCCACCTGTTGTCCATGTCCATGGTTCCTTTATACTAGGTTCTTGTCTAAGCTGCTCCCCTTCTTTGCCTCTACCTTCCCCCTCCCCCCATCCCTGTTCCCCCTGACCACTGAAGGCTTATTCACTGTATTCATATACTTGGTTCTGTTTTGCTTGTTGTTAGTTTTGCTCATTATTGTCCCGTAATGGGTGAGATCATATGATATTTATCCTTCCCTGACTGGCTTATTTTACTAAGCATAATACTCTCCAGTTCCATCCATGTTGTTGCAAAGGGTACAAGTTCCTTCTTTCTTTCTGCTATATAGAATTCCATTGCGTAAATGTACCAAAGTTTTTTGATCCAATCCTCCACTGATGGGCACTTAGGCTGTTTCCAGCACTTGGCTATTGTAAATAGTGCCGCTATGAACATAGGTGTGCATAGGTTCTTATGAATTAGTGTTTCAGGATTCTTTGGGTATAGTCCAAGTAGTGGAATTGCTGGATCAAAAGGCAGTTCCATTTTTAGTTTTTTAAGGAAACCCCATACTGTTTTCCACCTGACAGTTCACAATGAGTTGCTTAATATCAGATAATTAACTATAGGCTTTCTTACCTTTGTTTTTAACTTTTTCCATTGCTATATATTCAAAATGTATAAATCCTGGCTGGTGGCACAGTGGATAAGGTGCTGGCCTGCAAACCCAAAGGTCGCTGGTTCGATTCCCAGCCAGGGCACATAATCAGGTTGCAAGCCAGATCTCCAGCTAGGTCCATAGTTGGAGGCAGGTGAAAGGCAACCATGCATCTCTGTTTCTCTCCCTCTCTGCTTCTCTCCATTCCCCTTTCTCTAAAAATAATAAAAATAAAATATTTAAAAAATGTATAAATATATTACTATATAATTATCTCTATAATTGTATATGTATATAGTTATATATAATTATTTATGTATATGTATGTTTATAAATATATAACATAATTATAGATAGAAATTCATTTAATTATACTTTTGATTTACTATATGTTAATTATTAGTAAATACAACTAATATGTCTAACACAAATGAGATTCATAAAATAAAATTTGCTTTTCTGATTAGAAAGCTAATTTTTTTCTCCAGCAGGAATCTTTAAATGGTGGACATATTATATCTTACCTACTGGACATTCTGTCACACTTACTGTTTCAAATAAAGATTTAACTGAAATTTAATTGGACACATATAGATTGCTATCATTGTACTAATTGAAAATGGTACTTGAAACATTTAACTTGAAGGACTGCTGATTTTTCTGATTAAAAATCTATGTGTAGACATAAGATCATATTATAAAATGTCTTATGTTTTCAACATCAATTATCCCTTAGTTAAATAAGAGCACCTTTATAACTATAGTAATTTGCAATTAAGAATCATATTTCTATCTTCATTTTGAGAAAATTATTTCCAAACATTTAATCTTCAACTCCTAAGAACTTCAAATCACTCTGTAGTATTGTCTACTTGAATATTTTATATTTACAATAATAAGTAAGAAGCAATTCGATAGTACTATTATCTATAGTTACCAAGCCAACAAACATTTCAGTATGAAGAACTGTTAATGGAGGAAGCGGGTTACAGGATTACCTTCGAGGGCTTATTATAACAAGTAATCAGGGTTAAGAAAAGTAATTCCTTTCAGTCCAACACAGGGTTACAAAGTGCAACCTGCACTATGAATTCAGTCTGCTTCTGCTGTCTGTTTTTGTGTGACCTACAAACATAAAAAGATTTTGACATTTTTTAGAATGGACTGAAAACAACTAACAGACTATGTGGCAGAGACTGTATGTGGTCTGTGAAACCTAAAATGTGTACTTTATGGTCCTTTAGGAGAAAATTTGGTGACTCCTGAGCTGACCTGTTGGTTCAAGGCCAGGCGCCTTACAAACTGTTTGTTCTTGGGTGAGAATTCTTTGCCTGCCAGTTTTATCATCTGTAAAATGTGGCCAATAATAGTTCCTGCCTCACAGGGTCATTATAAGGGCATATGGATTTGTCTTTGTACATTTTTCCAAGTGCAGAAGAAATTGATAAACATTGGCCCTTGGTAAATGGTCAGTGTCAGTATAATCTGTAAGATATTTGAATCTTAATGATAGCAATAGAAATCTTCTGATTTTATAGAAATATTAACTTTTCAGATATTGATGACATGCTTAAACAACATACAGTAAAGTTACTAATCAGATTCATTTAAGTAAATTAAGTTTTTGTGGATGTTTAGATGTAATACATAGATAGATACATACACGTAAATATATATAGTTTAAAATATTATCTATCAGATTAGTTGTGGTTCCTATATGCCAGATACATGCAATGCTAGTTCTAGCATTTCTCTGACTAGTCCTGAAAAAAAAAAAAAAAAAAAGTGAAAGGAGACTATATCAGGACAAATTCCTTGGAAAATAGTCTCTTGAAATGAAAATATACATGGAGAGAAATTCTTTCAACATGTTCCCAGGAATAACACATGTAAGAGAACCTGGAGAGCAGGGCTACAGGGTGCGTGCAATGAATTGGCAAAATTGTAGTAAAATAAACAACATACCACAAAAGTGTTATATTTTGAAATAAATTTATTCTTACATGTAAATACATAAACATAGTCATTATTTTTTAAATTGTTCAAGAAAGTGTCCATTTGCTGCAATAATAGAATCGATTCAACTTTGGATTCTTGAGCACACTTTAATTTAATTTAATTAATTTTCTTTATCCATGGACATCATAATGTTTTCAGTCTTAGCTTTAACAGCCTCTTTATTGAAATGAGATTTTATATTAACCTCTCTCTCTCACAAACGCTGCACACATAATAGTCTAAAGGATTTGCATCTGGTAAACTAGGTGGCCAGATTTCCTTCGACCAGAATTCAGGAACATTGACACTGAGAAATTCTTGCACCTTTTTACCATTATGTGCTGATAAATCGTCTTGTTGGAAGGTAAAATGATGTCCATTTGTGACTTGCTTCATCCACAGTACAACTACTTTTCTCAAAACCTCAAGGTAAACATCAGCAGTCACTTTCAAGACTTGTGGAAGAAAATGTGGGGTCATGATATCTCCTTCATTGCTGACAACACCTAACAACATCACTATAGCAGGAAATTTCATTTTCATGACAATTGGAACTTCATTAGATTCTCACAGAGTCACCTGTTATTTCTTCTGTCGACTATTTGGTCCTGCTGAAAATTCTTTGTATGGGAGAAGAAAATCAGAGGATTTTTTTCCTTTGAGATTTTTTCAATGTTGTTAGCAGTTTCCTTGCTTTTTAAAAGAAGATTTCCTTTGTTTGCTATGTCATCGACTGGCTTCTTATAGAACATAAAATCTGTATCTGATATCTCCAGCAATAATCTTGTGAACAACTGCATCCAGTATCTGTAGTTCTCTTGCTATGCAGAACATTGACTTTCCTGGCTCTTCATTGATGATCTCCTGGATTCTGTGTACAATATCTGGACTTGTGTGATCCTTGCATACCTTTTGCACTTTCCTTGTTGGTGTGGCCACATCAGGATCAGCATCATACACCTTCTTCACATTGTAAACTATAGGTAAAGGGATGCTATTGAAGTGCACAATCTCCTTTGCAGTTGGCCCTGCATGCAGTCCAGAAATGATGGTTGCTTTAACATTGTATTCCTTCAACATGATGGTTGCTCTCAGAATTTAATACTTTACATCTGAAACAATAATGTTACATCATAACCTTAGAAACATAGCTTTTCAAAATTAATAAGCATGTAAATAAGGAGATGCAGTTATTGCCAATTCATTGCACACTCCCTGTAGACTGAGAAACAGGGTGAAGTGAGATGCAGTTGGAACCAAGACTTCTGACAGATAATTGTGAAGCAGGAACTACTGTTCAAGTGTATTCAAAATTGAAGTAGCAGGAGAGGCATTTGTTATCCACACATGAATCAGTTTTCAAATGGCCACTGCTTTAGGGTAGGCAGTACCCTTGTCTGAGAGCAATTTCTTGGGAGAAATGCAATTGTGAAACTTTACCTGGCAATATTATTAGGAGGTGGGGTCCTTCGTTGTCCTTAATGGGGATCTGCATGGCTTACCATAGCAACTGCTATAACCTAGCTTTTGTGTAGCTTCAGTTATAGTAAGATGACCTTAGAAGCATGTCCTTCAAGATTCCAGTTTGGATGCCTGAGGGTATTTACAAGGGGAAGAACAGTGGAACAAACTACAGTCTCAGTCTCCACAGCTGGAAGAAGTCTGTTGGGGACATCTCTCTCCCTTCTCCTTTGATATCAATTCCAAATTCCCCTCAACATTGATTGGTGTCTTGGCTGGTTTAGGTGGCTTATGGAGTAGAATGACCCAGATCCTTATGCCTCAAAAATCTGAGCTCCTGGTCACACTACCTTTTTCCAGGTTTGGCTGCTTCACTTGTTTATTAACCATCAAAATCAGGCAGTGAAGCCCTGGTTGGTAGCACAGTGGGTAAGGTGCCGGCCTGAGAACCCAAAGGTCGCAGGTTCGATTCCCCAGCCAGGGCACATAACCAGGTTGCAAGTCAGGTCTCCAGTCAGATCTGTGGCTGGAGGCAGGTGAAAAGCAACCATACATTGATGTCTCTCTCCCTCTCTGCCTCTCTCCCTTCCCCTCTTTCTAAAAATAATGAAATAAAATCTTAAAAAAAAAAAATTAGGCAGTGAAATACCAAGGAGAATTCTGTGGACTACATGGGTGCTGATCATATCCTTCTTGGTCTCCTTTATGTAACATTAGCCCTTCCTGAGTCTAAGGAGCAGTCTTTCACTCCTGCCAGTCTCTCTCTCCTTGACTAGTTTCCTGAAACAAAAAACTTGAGGATAAAACACAGTCCCAAACAAAATCTCAGAAGGATTATTTTTTTAAAGCTTCTTCTAGACTTATGTGGAAAGGCAAATAGACTACAATGGACAAACTAATGTTGGGGGGAAAAAAAAACTAAGCTGGAGAACTCATGAGCTGATTTTGAGACTTACCAATTTATAGTAAAAAGAAAGTGTGGTATTGGTGTAAGGTAGGACAAATAGATCAAGGGACTATATTAGAAAGTCTAGACATAGACATTCTTAGTCTATTCCAGATGATTAACAGAATACCATAGATTGGTTGGCTTATAAACAACATACGTTAATTTGTCACAGTTCTGATAGCTGGGAAGTCCAAGATCAAGATGCCAGCAGACTCAGTAAGAGCGTATTTAGTAAAAGTGCAGCCTATAGATGCACTGTGTCCTCACATGGGGAAAGCGGCAAGGGAACTCTCTGGGTTCTCTTATAAGGGCACTGATCCTATTCATGAGAGCTCTACTCTCATACCTAATCACCTGCCAAAGGTCCCATTTTCTAATCCCACCATATTAGACTTTTCACTACTGTTTATCATGAGTTGAAGCCAACTACATGACACCATTTAGCTCTTGCATAATAACTATTAAGTGAATTTCATGCATGGAAAGATGTCTTATGAATAAAAGCAGTTAAAAAAACAATATAGCCCTGGCTGGTAGCACAGTGGATAAGGCACCGGCCTGTGAACCCAAAGGTCGCAGGTTCGATTCCCCAGCCAGGGCACATAACCAGGTTGCAAACCAGCTCTCCAGTCAGGTCTGTGGCTGGAGGCAGGTGAAAAGCAACCATACATTGATGTCTCTCTCTCTCTCTGCCTCTCTCCCTTCCCCTCTTTCTAAAAATAATGAAATAAAATCTTAAAAAAAAAAAAAAAAAAAAAACAATATGGAGGGCCTAAGCCTGTTAATGAAAAATATAATAAACTATCTATGTTTAAAAATTCTAGAGAATGTAACAAATTCTAATCAGTCATTTTTTAATTCTGAAATTATGAATGGTTTTAGCTTTCCTACTTATATTTTTTCTATTTCTGAAAGTATTTTTTAAATGAACAAGTCTTACACTTTAAACATAAAAATAATATGGGTTTGTTAGTGGATATTTTCATATTAAATGTCCTGAATGCATTACACAGATATTTATAGAAAATAATTTTAGAAATATAATTAAATTGCCTCAGAACAAGGAATTTTTAATCATGAAAGGTGAAATATAAAGCTGTAAATATTTTCTATACACCATATATTTTAAAATCTTCTTTTTCTTGATGGTAGGATTAAGAAAATTAGTATTTCTTTGTCCTGATGTAGTTGATACACCTATGGCTTGCTTCAGTTTATAAAATGTGAGTAGCCATGACATGTGATTCTTCCTGGTAGAAGCTTTAAGAATCAGACATAAATTGCCATGTGTTTTCTTTCCCTTTGCAATAACCAGCTTGGGGCTACTCCTACAGCCCAGAAAATGGAGGTGAGTGACAACAAAGCAAAATCTAATCAACCTACAGGATATATACAATGAGAAAGAAGTAAGGCTTTGTGGTTTTATCTTGTAATATCTTCTTCCCATCAAATAGAACCAACTACTCCTTAAATAGATTTATATGTCAAGGCAAGATGATATCTCTACTCAAAAACTGAACAATAAATTATTTTGATGAGTTATAAGGATTTATTATAAAATAGCTTTCATACTAAATTAAAAAAAAAATAAACCTGTCCATGGGGCAGGTGTGGTGACTTGGTTGCTGGGTGACTTGGTTGCAGCTCCATCCTGTACATCAAAGGTTGCAGGTTTGATTCCCAGTCAGGTCACACACCTAGGATACAGGTCCCATCTCCTGTCAGGACTTGTATGGGAGCCAACTGTTGAAATTTCACTCTTACCTTGATTTTTCTCTCTCTTCCTCTTCCTCTCTAAAATAAATAAGCATAAAAAAATAAAATATGTCCATTTGTTAACTTGGAATTTGGATTATTTAAATTTGGAGAATGTTTATTTTAGAGTAAACATGAATAAATAGAATTTTTGCCTTCATAGTTTAGCTAAATAACTAGCTACTTTTATTGTGCTGTTATTTTTGTCATAGGAAAATAAATCAGGTAAATAGACACTTAAAGTAAGTGAAACAGGAAATATTTTTATAGTGATAATATGAATTATGTACTATGTAACAAAATAAAGGAATGAAAGTGTTTCCAAAATGTAAATGGAGGATAAAAATGTATATGTAAAAAAAAAAATGTATATGTAAAAATATAATGTTGTGTTAATGTATTGAAGTAAAGTTCATCCTAAATAGCCAAGAAAAGTTTACATATTTAGAAAAAGTAATTTGAGATATTTTATATAAAACAAAGACAAATAATTGAATAAAATTTTATTTTAACAAAAGGAAATGAAAGTTTATAGATATAGTCAAATCATGTGAAACATTACTTTGTTTTTAATTTTTGTCCTGTTGAGATTTTGATGTGCAACTTCTCTTCCATTTTCTTTACCAATAAAAAACAGATATATAGTAGATATATTATATGTATTTTAGTATTCCCACAATGCAAAACCTTAGATTGTTATGATAAATTTGCTATTTCTATTGGTGTTTTCAGTGCTTTAATGAAAACTATTCTCTATTGTATGTCAAAGATTTTATTTCATTTTTTAAATATATTTTTATTCATTATTTTCAGAGAGAAGGGCAAAGAGGGAGGAAGGAAAGGAGAGAAGCATTCACATATAGTTGCCTTTCACCTGCCTCTAACTAAGGACCTGGCTAGAGACCTGGCTTGCAACCTGGTTTTATGCCCTGACTGGGCAATCGAGCCAGAGACCTTTGGGTTCACAAGCTGGTGCCTATCCACTGAGCCACACAAGCCAGGGTGATTATTTAATTTCTTTTATTACAGGTTTGCAGCCTTGAGAAAGTGATGCAATGCTTAAATGTTTTACACAATATATGTCCTGCCAATCAGTTTATTTATAAAAATTTTTATAAAGAAAAAATGCTCATTATTCTTTAGTCTTATTTTTTTAATATGTTTTATTGATTCTGCTGTTATAGTTGTACCAATTTAACCTCCCTCCACTCAGTACTCCCCATTACCTTTGTCAATGCCCCCCTTAGTCCATGTCCATGTGTCATGCATATAAGTTCTTTGGCTTCTCCATTTTCTTTATTTTTCTTAACATCCCCTTGTCTATTCTGTAACAATCAATGTGTACTTTTTTTTCCCTTTCACATACAGACGATTCACCATTTAATTACTGCCTTCTGTCAGCCACTCAAATCATGTAAATAAAAAGTTTTCATTACTTCAAAATGCTTATCATAATTTATTTGTTTTAAAGAATTACTTTTTAAAGTAATATCAATTGCACTATTACCAAACACATGCACAAATACATTTACACACATACATATTTTTATAAATATTTAATACATACTGGATTTTAAGGAGTTAATACAAAAAATTAGATATGTCAATAGATTATATAATTATTACATGTTAAATTATATTTTAGGTATATTGTAGCAAGTTAAGTATTTTTCCTTTTTTTCTTTAAAACATATTTTACACTGGAATGCTGTTTCTGTGAAATATATCACAGAAATGGTGTATTGCAGAACTCATTTTTGTGAAAACTACCCTAGATACATTGCCAAATCCACAGTAAAAAATTAATTTGGTTTCTGCATTAGAGCCCACCCCTTCCAATAATACAACTCAACTTTATTTTAAGCTACTGGAACTACAACTTGCTCTTTTTGAAGTTTTCCATCTTAGACAGTAGGTTGATGTTTTTTTTCCCCATGCAAGGGGTCTCATTTTCTTCAAAACCTTCTTTTTTATTATTATTATTATTATTATTATTATTATTATTATTGGAAAGAGAGGAAGGGAAAGAAGCAAAGAGGGAGAGACATTCACCTGTCTCAAGGTACAGACCTGGCTGGAGACCTGGCTTGCAACCTGGTTATGTGCCCTGGCTGGGAATTGAACCAGCGACTTTTGGGTTCGCAAGCCAGAGCCTTATCCACTGTTCACATTTGAATAATGAAGTTTACTATAGCATTATTACATTTTCCCAAGCATCTCCAGTTTGGGGACCTTCGTTGTTAGAAGTGTCTATTTCCAATATCTGTTTAAAAGAAATCTCATCTAATTTAAATGCTAATGTGAAAATATATATTGCCTATGTCCATGAATCATAAAGTTTTGTAGTTGTTAACTCCCATCCCAAATTAGTCTTCACTCACAGCATTTTTTCTAACCTAAAGATTGACTTTCTCAACATACCAATTACCAGTTAGTTGATATTTAAAACATAAATTGCTAATAACCTTTATATATTATACACCCACACACAAGCATACATTTTGTGACAGTGAATAAGGAAGATGGCATGTATTATCTGTAGTATAAATCTACATGTTCTCACTTTTTTTCTTAACTGCATTCGATTTTTCTAAGTTACTGCAAGTAACTTGATTTTCCCACTTAGAAAATAATTCCAGTCTAAGAAAACTTAACCTGAAGCAATGCAGATACAACAAAAATACAAATCTATACATGATTTAGTAAGATTTACTTATAACAAGATTATTTTAAAGCATTCATAAGTTAAAGTTAGTTCTTATCCATTCAGCTACCCCATATCTTTTGATTGGCTCATTTAATCCATTTTCATTTAAGGTTATTATTGAGAAGTACTTACTCTTTGTCATTTTTTCCCTTTGTACCTGTGCTCCTGTCTGTCTATCTCTGTTTCTTCATCTTCTTAAAGCAGATCCTTTAGCATCTCTTGCAGTGCTGGTTTGGTGGAGATGTATTTTTTTAGCCTTCTTTTGTCTGGGAAACTCCTTATTTCACCTTCCATTTTGAATGAGAGCCTTGCTGGGTAAAGTAGTCTTGGTTGTAGGCCCTTGTTTTTCATTGCTTAGAATATCTTTTGCCATTCTTTTCAGTCTTATAGTGTTTCTTTTGAGAAATCAACTGATAACCCAATTGGACCCCCCTTGTATGTTATTAGATGTTGCTCTCTTGCTGCTTTTAGGATTCTCTCTTTATCTTTGAAATTTGCCATCTTAATTATGATATGTCTTGGAGTGGGCCTGTTTGGGTTCATCTTCATTGGGATCCTCTGTGCTTCCTGCACTTATGTGATTTTTTCTTTCCTCAATTGAGGGAAGTTTTCTGTCATTACTTTTTCAAACATGTTTTCTACCTCTTGCTCCTTTTCTTCTCCTTCTGGTATCCTTATGATACAGATATTATTGCATTTCATGTTGGCCTGCAGCTCTCTTAAATCTTCTTCATTATTTTTCAGTCTTTTTTTCATTTGGTTGTATTGTCTGGGAATTTTTTCTATGTTGTCCTCCAGCTTGCTGATCTGATCCCCTGCTTCCTCTAGCATGCTTTTGACTCCTGCCTCTGTGTTCTTCAATTTGGAAATTGTATTCTTCATTTCCTCCTGGCTTTTATTGATAGTTTCTATGTCCTTTTAAATGCTGGTATAATTCTCATTAAGTTCCTTGTAACTTCCCTGGAGTTCATTGCAGTGCCCCTGAAGTTGTTTATAGTTTTCTTTGAGCTCACTGAGCCCTTTGAGCTTCTCTATAACATTATTTTGAATTCCTTGTCTGATAGTTTGCTTGCCTGTATTTCATTTAGCATGTTTTCTAGAGATTTCCCTTTCATTTTGATGGGGTCTTGTTTGTTTGTCTCCCCATTTAGGTGTTACTTCTTGATTGTTTCTGCATCTTAGATTGGTCTGCTTTGAGTTTCTGTCTTTGTGGTATGACTTTCCTGGTCTTATATTTTTAATTAACATTTCTTTATTATTTTCCTCTTCCTCTATGTCTTGTCTTCCCCAACATCCTTTGGAAGTGGAAGATATAGAAGGTGAAAAATAGAAAATATATGGATATGATCCAAGGTAACAAGAACTTCAGAAATATAGGAGTATACTACTAACTTGATATGCCTATGGAAAACATCATTAAGTTTTAACTACTCAGGATAATTGAAAATTTCATTAGATTCTTAGCCAAAATAATTCCCTAAGAAACCATGAGAATATTGAAAAGCATATTATTATAAATATTGTGACAGTGTTTTATCTTGTACTGATTTTGCTCCACTGAGAAATAGTTGTTTTTTCTACTTAGAGTTGTGAGCCTATGGTGAGTTTAGGTAAACTAAAAAAAACTATAAAGAATGTAACTTAAACTCTGCAAAAGCAGTTTACAGCAATATGCTAGGCTGTTAAAACACACTTACACTCACACATAGTCACTTAAGCCATTGGGTGATAGATTTGCTGTGTTCAGGTAAGTAAATAAGCTATTCATTTAAAATATTTATTAGACTTCCTTTGTTTTTATTCACATTCAAGGATTTCAAAGAAAATTATGATGTTAATGCTTTCTCTAAATTATCTTGGTCTACGATGATTTATTATAGCACTCTATTTTGTTCATCTGTTTATGATGATGATACTGTTTTCTCTAAGGGTAATAAAAGGAAATTATATAAGACTTACTCTCATTCTCTTGTGATAATTCTTTTTCTTCCTAGTCTGAACCATTCAGACTTGAGAAAATGAAATCTTGTGCATTTTTTTTTAACATGGTGACAACTAGCATAGTCATTTTAATGTAATCACATTAGTTACCATCTGTTCTTTGTTTAGCCAAAATTGATTTTCTATATGGTTCATTTGGACATGCGAGACAAATAAGCTATTTATTTGTGTCAGTTTAGTATCTTAGCTACTAGAATTTTAACAGGAAATATTTTTCACAGCACAATGTATTTTAAATAGCCTCTAGTGCAATTTATTTTTGAATTATTCCATTTTGTTTTATAGTTTCTTAAAAGGGGAATCATGTATATACATCATTATTTTTATAGCCTTGTATTATAATGAAAGTGACCATTCATTAAAATAAACACTGATTTTTTTTTTTTTTCAAGGGGGAGCAGTAAACTAAGAAAAAAATTACTCTGTAGTTACTTTGTGATGGCTGGAAGCTGTTTCATATCACATGATCTTTCCCAAATGGTTCCATCATTATGTAACATAAACTTGAAAAGACTGTTTATTTACCAGTATTCTATCTCTCAGATAAAGACCACTAGTCAAATTTCATCAAACATAGTTGAGTTTAGTACTTTCTGCAACAAGAGTGACATCATATCATGGGCAACAGACAAGAATCTGAGTAATAACATTTTTCATGTTGATTTTAGAGGAAGTAAGCCTGTGGTAGGTGATTTTGGACATGGTTCAAGAAAGCCGTTTTTTTCTTTGTTTTTGTTTTTGTTTGTTTATTTTCCTGAATTGGGCATTTTCAGAAAATAAGAATAATTCTATAATTCTATTATAATTCTTATAATATAAGGTATATTAATTTAGTGACTGGGGGAAATAGAGTTAGGTTAAAGCTTTAATTGGTAAAAAAGTAAGAATCAACTTACCTGGAAAAATAAGTTGTTTGGTCATACCTGCAGTTTGCAAAAAAAATGGTCTAGCTCTGTGTGTAAACAGACATGTTTGTAGTTCAATCTTTGTTCTCATTTGATGCTCTGGGAAAAATTTTATGCTTAGCGGTAGAGCACCAGGACCCAGATGTCAGTGCCAGACCACCTGGCAGATATTTTTCTTAAATGTTTTTCACTTTGCTATATTTATGTTACTATGAAAATTGTTATGTACTGAATGCTTATGTCCCCCCAAATTCATATGTTGAAGCCTTAGCTCCGAATGTAACAATATAAGGAGGTGGGGTCTTTGGAAATAAATAGAAGAGATCAATCGTGAGGGTGGTGTCCTCTTAATGGGATTAGTCCTCTTTTAAGAAGAAAAAAACAAACCATAGTCCTTCCTTTCTTTTCACACTATGAAAATAAAGCAAGAAAGCAGCCTTCTACAACCTGGAAGTATAGTTCTCACCAGATCGTGATTCTCCTGGCACCTAATACTTGGGTAACCCAGACTCCAGAATTGTGAGAAATAAACATCTGTTGTTTAAGCCACTCAGTATATGGTATTTTGTTATAGGAGCTTAAACTAATGCACTAATGAAATGTTTAATTCTTACATGTTGTATTATTATGCAAATTTATATTAAGATATGTAATGATTTATATTGACTTTTTGCATATTAGATTGATATCATTAATAATAACACCATTAATTAGTTACCTGTTTGGGGTATTTCATAGTTTTACCCGAACACTAATGTGGTCTATAGCATATGAGGGATCAGTTTTCAATTTATAATCAACATGTAATATTACATTCCATTCAAAGAATATTTTAAAAATAAGTCCCACAGATACATGATAATATGGGTATAAAAAAGGACAGAGAATAAAGAACATATAGGAATAAAGTCTACAGGTTAATGGAACAGAGTTACAAAACTATAATCATTTTAATTAAGCAGAGAACCAAATTTAAAAATAACATATTATAGGGGAAAATAAATTCTATACAAATAAGTTGCTAAATATTTTGTACCTTAATATTGTTCTAGTATTTAAGCAAAAGCACAGCATAGTTTAGAATAAGAGCCTCAAATAATAAGTAAATGCCATGGTTAAGATGATTAGAGCAAGAATGAATCAGTCTTTATTGGGCTAAACAGAGATTTGTATCAGGACTCAATATATGTGTATAATTTCTTACATATAAAATTTTATTTCTTATTACATGAATATTTGCAATCTTTTTCAACAATATTATTTTGGGCTATGCACAAATCCTGAGGTCAAAAGCCTTTCAAATCATGGTTACCTATATCCACTAACACAAGAGGGACATACATTGTTAAAGATCTCAACACCCAGAAAGAAAAAAAAGTGGAAGCAATAGCTGTCAGGTCCTGGAGCTTTGAGAGCTTTCAGACCCATAGATTCTGATGTTGGGCAGGCCCCTGGCCTGGTCATAAACATGGGCTATCAGGAGATTTGGCATGCTTTATTGCAAGTGATAGCATGCTAACCACCAAAAGGCCCAGAGGATTGAGAGTGTGTCAGCTTTCCACCCATGGCTTATTTACCACATCCAACAGCAATGTGTGCTAGCTTACAGCAAGGGCATTTTACGTGCACCTTGGAACAAAGGAGGCTGTATGTACCTTAGAACAAAGGGGCAGTATACCCAAAGGCAACACTTGCCTACTCCAACCACTATGGGGGCCACTCCCAGACTCAGTGTTCCAGGGTTCTGGGGTGAGATTAGCTTCAAGGTTAGCTAGTTGGCAGACTCCAGTGGAAAGGCAGCCATATACAGGGAGGAACAGGGGGACCAGCTTCACCAACTTAACAGTAGCTTTTACATACTTTACATATTTTGTCAGTGCAACTTATTTCAGCCTATGTATGCTACAGATTATGGAAGTGCCACTCAAATAGTTGAATACAAATATGTAACCATAGATGGTGAAAATACATCATGTATGTGTATGTTTTTAAGAGTGAATGTCAATTGAATGGTACTTACATGATATAACTTATCAGATTATAGCTAATCATTTATTAAATAATAATTATATACTTTTCTATCTAGAAAATACAACCACCTGCAACATCAGATAGAAATTGAAACATTAAAATAGAAAGGAATGCAGAAAAGATAGACTATTCCATACAGGCAAAAAAAAAGAAAACATTTAAGAGAAAAAAATGGCATTTGAACCACCTGGAAAGATAATGAGGCAATGCTGTTTCTACATTTGGAGATGAAAGGAAGGATGTTCAATATTGTAATAGAAGCAAGATAAAATATAAACTTAGGCAAATGTAAGGAAGATAGAGAAGAGAGTAAATTTTTTGATGAATTTTGTTTCAGGAGTGAAAGAGGCAAAAATAACTGATACCACAGAAATAAAAGCAATTGGAATAAATTACTATGAACAACTATATGCCAAGTCATTGGACAACCTGGGTGAAATAGATAAATTTCCAGAAACATACAATTTCTCTGAACTAGAACAGGAAGAAGCAGAAAACCTGAATAGACCTATAACGATGGATGAAATCAAAGGAGTAATCATAAAACTTCCAGCAGAAGGTTTCACAGGAGGATTTCACCAATTATTCATAGAACTATCATTGATCCTTCTGAAACTATTCCAAAAGCTCAAGAGAAGGAAAGACTTCCAAGCTCTTTTTATGAGGCCAATATTGGCCAGTATTATCCTAATTACAAGAGAAGGTAAAGAGACAATAAAGAAAGAAAATTATAGGCCAATATTCCTGATGAACATAGATACTAAAATCCTCAAGAAAATATTAACAAACCAGATTCAGCAATACATCAAATAGATCATGTACCATGATCAGGTGGGATTTATTCTGAGGATGCAAGATTGGTACAATTTTCATAAATTAATAAATGTGATTCATCAGTACACAAAATGAAAGACAAAAATGACATAACCATATCAATAGATGTAGAAAATCATTAGATAAAATTCAGCACCCATTTATGAAAGAAACCATTACTACAGTGGGAGTAGAGGGCTCATAACTCAACCTAATAAAGGCCATTTATGAAAAACCTATAGCTAATATTCTCAGTGGGCAAAAAACAAAAGTATTTTCTGTTTGAGAGTATATAGTAATTAAGACCAGGGTATTTGGAGCCAATTATTCTAGATTAAAATTATTGCATCTATTAATTAAAACTGACATTACCTCTGTGAACCTTGTTATATTTCCCTTAGTTCTTCTGCAACTGGTATGAAAGTCTAAGAAAAGCCACAAGTTTCTACCCTGTGGTAATCATGCCTTATATAATCATCTTCCCTTGAGTAGGGACTGAACCTGACAATAAGATTGGATATCACTCCTGTGATTTTGTTAAGTTTTGTTAGATGTCATTTAAAAGTACATCTAAATGTCAAAGTCAGAAAGAAATGAGATATTTTGAAGCAGCAGCACACACTCCTCTATACGCCCAGAAGGAGGAAACTTTCACATTAGAGGGACGTATGTGAAAAGCCAAAGTGACCTCCAGTAGCTGAGAGTGGTGCCTCATCAACAGCTACCAAGAAAAGTCAGGACTATAAAACCACAAGGAAATGCAATTTACTAACTTTAACCACCCTCCAGATAAGGACACACCTGATTGACAGGTTCAGCCTAGTGAGGCCCTGCGCCTCTGAATCCAGGAAATTATGAGATAATAAATGTGTATTATTTTAAGCTATAGAGTTATGGTAATTTAATATGAAGCAACAGGGAATGCAAGCACAGAATGCAAGTACTAGAGGGGGAGAAATTATTACCTTAACAAATATGTGCCTAAAATTTAGGAATGGCTTTGTAATTGGAGAGTGGGTGGGGGCTGGACGAATGCGGAGGAGCTTGATAATGAGAGCCTTGATCACTTTGAAGAAAGGCTTGGAGAGACTGTTAAAAATGTGGACGTGTGGGGCTTGGGGGGAATGAGGAACAGGCTATTTTAAACTAAAAGACGGGAGAGTCCAGTGGTGGGCAAAAGCCTTAGCCAAGTGCCCTGCAGTTGTGAAAAAAAATAGTTGTTGAAAACTAGCCACATAGATATATAGCTAAAGGGATTTCTAATTATGTTAAAGATTCTATCTCAATGCTTCTTGTTATTTAGAGTAAAAGTAAGAAAAATGATAAAATGAAGGAAAACCAGTTAAAAATAAAATCTGGAGAGAGCTGGGAAATTCTTAGCCTCTCCAATAGCAAATGATGCTAAAACTCAGCAATAGGTGCTAAATGGATGGCAAAGAGAAAAAGCAATTGTGTGACTACAACTTTTTGTTATAACCTCAAAAATACATATATTTTTAAGTCAGATTTTTCAGTCACAACAAGGGCTTTTTCAAGAAATTATGGATGTGCCTCACAGTTCTGAATGGAAGGAATTCAGCTATCTCAGCAGGAGATTAACATAATATGGTACCTCAAAGCATTGTTGAGAATATTGAATGTCTGTAAAAATGGTATGTTTAATATAATCCTCCAACTTAGACTTATTTACTTATTCATTTATTTTTAAAATAGTTTATATATTTATTTTTAGAGAGAGTAGAAGGGAAAGAAAGAAACAGAGACAGAGAAAGGGACAGAGACATCAATCAACATAAGGAAAACATTAATCATTGCCTCTTATTCATGCGCCAACCCTTGACCAGGACCGAACCTGAAACCCAGGCAGGTGTCCTGACCAGGAATTAAACTGGTGGCCTTTTGTTGTGTGGAATGACACCCAACCAACTTAGCCACACCAGTTAGGGATATTTATTATTATTTTTTAGTGAACTACTTATGTATAAGTCAGTTAATTATTGAAAGAAATAAAAAATTAAAATAAAAAAATGGATAGATTTGGGGCAAACCACATGAGCTTTCAATGACATTGTGGGATTGGTTATGTATTTGGTGAGCAACAGGAAGACATGGAAGTAACAAGGTCAGAATTCTACTTCAGGAGAACTAACAACAGCAACATCAACAACAACATCAACAACAACAACAACTAAATAGAACAAGAGGAATGGGGAGGCATCATGAGAAATTACTATAATAGTTAAACAAAGGGTAATTCATAACCTTTACACAAAGACAGATGGACTCTTGCTTTTTTATATAGCTTGTATTTGTACCTAGTGCATGATAATATACCCTCAAAACTTGATAAGTTTACACTCTCACATTTAAATTATAATCAATCATCAATGTAATATTATAATTAAGGCCTATGAAATATAAAGACTTAATGCATCATGAATAATATAAACATGCTATGAAATTCTAGGAAAATTCAAAGTTCTATTGACTTGAGTTTATTTGACCAAGTTTTGATCAGATAATTGATTGCATTAAAATATTTATACTACATCTAATTAATACATATAAAAATGTACCAATAATATTAAGCTACAGTAAGCTGTAGCTTTAAAAGAAGTTTAAAAAACGTGTTTTATAGCATTTGCCAATTTCTTTTGTACAAATACTCCTATTATGAATGATTTCAAAATGGTTTAACAAGCAGGTTTTAAAAGTCCTCAGTATTTAACAACTGCTCTTCACAACCAGTTTCCGCAAACTTTAACATTATTTTTTAATGTAATCTTTTTAAAAGTTAAGCTACTGTTTTTGTATTTTATTTCCCCCATTTCCTCCAGTGCTCTCCCCTGCCCCACCCTTCCTATCCCCCCTCCCACAAAAAGATTTGCAACAATGTGGATGAACCTTGAAAATATCATACTAAGAGAAATAAGTCAGACAGAAAAAGTTAGGAACCATATGATTTTACCCCTATGTAGTATATATAAAGCTGAAAGCAGTAAACAAACAAGAAAAACAAATAGTCATAACACAGAGAACAGTTTGGTTGTTACCAGAGGGAAGGCAGGGTAGAAAGGAGGAACAGGGTCAAATATATGCTAATAGAAAAAGATATGTCTTGGGTGGTGGGCATACAATCAATATTCAGATAATGTATCGAATAAGCCAGTTAGTGAAAGACAAATATCACATGATCTCACCTAATACAGGAGACTAATGAACAAAACAAACAAACAAGCAAAATAGAACCAGAGGCATGGAAACAAGGAACAGACTTTCAGTGTGAATAGGAGAGGGGGGAGAAAGAGGCAAAGAAGGGAAACAAACAGATAAGTCAAGGAACTAGTTAATATAAATGACCCAGGGACATGAACGACATGTGAGGATTGACTGTGGGAGAGGGGATAGGGAGGGTGGGGCAGGAGAAAGCAATGGAACAAATGGGATAAGTGTAATACAACAATAAATTTAAAAAATTTACACTTTAAACCTATATATTTACTTTTTATCTTATTTAGTAACTATATTAAGATGTGGAAACAACTTTCTGAAAGATATGGGCTGAGGCAGGTGGCAGCCAGGCTTTTGACGAAACCTATGGGACAGTCGCCAGATTCTGAAATGTCACATGCTCATTATGTGCTTGACTTTTGCTGCTGTGATTCTTTCATTAGTTATTTATAAAAGTGTATTTTTGAGGACATAAAAATAGTCGAATACTCAATAAGGTGATATATTCTATGTACAAATAAACATATTTTCAGGCTAATAAAAAATGATTTAGATTTTCCTACAATAAAAATGTATTGGCCAGCAAATATTTACAGCTGTAATTCTTTAAGCACACAGATTATCCTTTTACCTTTCCAGAAAACTCCATTTTGTTTTTCAGGGACGAAATATCCTCTCTGGAAAGTAACCACCAACCTACTTCTTCTCTAGCTTTCTTTACAAATCTACTAACAGGTCTTTATTTTCTTTTATCAAGTATATGAACAGGAATATAGAATTGAGGCACACACAGGAGGTTGGCTGACACCACCAACAGTTGAAAAGTTCAAGTCCTCTTTTATGGCCTGGTTCTATGGTGGGGTCTACAAAAAAGTGAACATTTGACTTAGCAAATTTACAGAAAAAAAAATTATAAACTCTCTTTAGTTCACAATGACCTTAGTATCACAGTAATTTATTTTTAGGGTATTTGTGACCACGTGGCTGAAAAAAAAAGGTAATAGCTTAGCTTATTCAGTCTTTAATTCTAAATAATTTCACATGTACTTATGTCTTAACAATTTAGTAGCTGTTTGAAAATATAGTAATACATGTACATTGAAGAAAAAATCACTAGTTTTATTTCATCCTTAGATAACTATAATTACTGGTGTGATTTAGTACCTAACTGTGTTATATACCAAACAATATTATTTGTTGCTTCATCTATAACAGCTTTATTGTGATCATTAGTTAATATGCAGATAGAGGCACACATCCTTAAAGTAAAATGAAAAGGATAAAAGACTTTGTGACACTGCTGGCAATGTTGAGTCACTCTCCCATTCCGAGAAATCTTATAAATTTCATGGCCACTATGTTAGAAAAATTAAACCTTTAACACAATGTTGATTTTGTGAATAATTTTTACTTTTAATTTTTATTTTATTGCCTTTTTGGATTACATTTTTCATATTTTTAGTGAGTCAATAAATAAACATATATAAGTAAAATTGTTTCTACATCACACCTTGTACTAGGGTGGTATTATATGAATGAGAAAAGAATACAATAAGAAGAAATAAAGACAAATGAAAATATAGAAAATATTTGTATCACTTTGTATAGAAAAAGTAGTGATTAAAATAAAGTATTATTTCAAACATAATTAAAATACTTTAATTTAAAATTTTATTTTTAATTCTCCATAACATTGTTTAAAAAAATCATCAAAAATTTAATCACCTCCATGCAGTGTTATTTGGGCTTTGTACCTAATTTAATACTTAAGTAAGTAAAAATGCCACAGTTTTAAGAATTGCTAGATGTTTGGTTCTTTATTTAGGAAACAATATCACATATTATAAAATTTCTTAATAAAATTCTTTTTCTTAGTTAATAAAAATGTTATTTGCTAAACACAAACAATCACAACATCTTTTATTCATTACCACAATAAGTTCAGTAAACATTCACTACCTCACATAATTATAATTTTATCTCATGATGAAGATTGTTAAAATTTACTCTAACAACTTTCAAATATATGGCAACGTATTATGAATTTTAGTCAACAAGTTACTTTATATCCCCAGAATTTATGTATGTTATAACTGGAAGTTTGTCCCTCTTTTGACCACACTCATCTATTTTCCTACTCTCTACCTCTTGCTTTGGCAAATATATTAGTAAATTTCACATATAAGTAAGATCACTCAGCACTTGTCTTTTCCTGTTTGACTTATTTCACTTAATATGATGCCCTAAAGTTTTATACATTTTCTTGTAAACAATGTAATTACTTTATTTTTTATGGTTGAATATATATGAATATCTATATCTATATATCTATATCTATATCTATATCTATATATATATATATATATGTATGTGTGTGTGTGTACACTTATATACCTATACAGTCCCTAGTAACTGAACATACAGTACAATAGACACATAAAAGACAATGGTTTTTAAAATTTACTCCTTATAATAGGAGCCAGCATCTAGAACATAAATTAACAATAGAAACTAACATGTTTGCAATTAGAAATTAGTAGTGATCTTATATGTAATGTTCCCTCAGTGTATATGTGTGTAAAAAGTTACACAAAGAGAGAATCATCTATTTAGAATATTTTTAATTTTATGAATTAAAAATGTATGATTTCATTTAAGAAAAATATTATGAAAACCTAATGATCTATAGTTTATTTAACTGAAAAAAAATTTTAACTGTGCATCATTGGCTCTTAACCCGTGTTTGTAAAACACAAATATTCATCATTTAACTGATTGATCACTTAAAACAGTAAAATCCAATTTTAAACCTCTATGTATATTGAATCTTTAATAAGATTTTATAAGCCCTGAGAATATTAAATATTTGTATACAGCAACTTGAATTTAGTGGGTTATAGATATTAATATAAAGTATAACACACTACAAAAATTACATCAGAGAAAATATACCACTTCATTTCACAATATTAGAAAAATAATTGGATAAATTATGCATTAGAACCTTATTATTTTGACTTGAAGTAGAATCACTTGTTAATTAAATAAAAATTACATGTCTTGTTTAGGAAAGCAGGTATGAGCTCAGCAAATCTAAGTTTTCCTTATTGCATAAAAATTCTGTAAGCCTTTGTTTGCCTGGTCTAGTCAGTTAGAACCTCCAGTGAGTCTTAATGTGGGTTTACCCAAAGGCCTTGCTCCCCCATTTCTGTTTCACTTTTTTATCCTATGTTCGAAGCAGACACATCTTTCAACTAGCTATCATAACAAGTCTCTTTGCAGTTGGGTGATTCAATGAAAGCCAGAACTTCCAAAGAAATTATTTTCTTTAGTTGGTAGAGAAAGAGAGATTTTTACTTATATTTTTCTTCCATTCTCATTTCAGTTTCCCTTGAGTAGACTTATATTGATTTGCTGGGGGTGAGGGGGAAAAGCAGTGCAGTGTAATTTTTAATTTTGATACTGAGATCTCTACTTCTTCTCCTTGGATGATTTTGTGACAGAGTGAAATGCTTGGCCTCCCCAACTCATTGCATTCCTGCTTTGTTCCCATGGTTAGCAACTTCTGTTTAGTCTTACATGTGAACATGCTAATCATTAGAGGAATTCTACTTGCAGCTTGAATTTTACAAAAAGTGTCTTTCCTAATTACATAAGGAAAGTATGTATTATATTTAACCTTGTATGCAAACTCACATCAACTAGAGCCAACATCTTGAGAACAAAGCAGTCCTCTTCAGACCCCTGCTGACACTCAGATATCTGCAGTCAACAGTCAGCCTCAAACCCCTCCCATTTTCCCTTTCCCCTTGATATAAAAGAAGCCTGAATTCTGTATTTTCCCATGATGGTTCTTTAGGATGCTAGTGCACCATCTTCGTGGCTTGCTGGCTTTCCTTATACAGAAACACAATTATTCCAAGTCTTGCTTTGTTAAACCAATATAAAAATAATCAGCAATGACACAGTTCTTTTCCGAATGACTTGGCAAGTCAAAATACAACTTATGCACGTAATATATCTATATATGCATACATTTGTATTTACATATATTATGCATAACATGAGAAATGTGGTTCTACTAAGAAAAGTAAGAATATTAAAAATATAAAGTGAGTATCGATGTATTTTAAATATGACTATACCCAAAATTATTATGATGACTTCAAATGCTATCTAATTCTTTGATATTATAAATAAATCCTAAGAGTGGATTCCTCTTAAGGTTTTAATCTTAATAAAGAAGTTCATGTTTTCTCATGTTTGCATAATGTATAACATACTGTGAGTGCCTAGTAAATAAGGTTCAATTAACAACTTTCTTAAACTGCAGGTTAATGTCTATTAAATTATTCACCAGAATTCTTCTTTTACGATTCCTAAATTTTTTTCAAATCTGGGAAACATTTGTCCTTTCATGCCAATAGGTCATATTTAGCTTAGTCATTACTCATAACTTTACCACAATTTTGAAAAAGAAAGTATAAAAATACAATATACACAACAAATTTCCTTCGTAGTGAGACTTGAAAACGTTCAGCAATTCCTGATTAGTTCCTTCCTCCACTCCTTCTATTAGTCATTCCAAATACTCACCAATCTCCTTTAATACCCTTTTCTATCCCCTCCTCAACTATAATGGACTAATTTTCCATCTTCCTGAGAAAATCAAAGCTATGAATAAAATCTCCTTTAGTTTTCTACACCACTCCTTAAAACTGAATTGCACACCCTGGCTGGTGGCACAGTGGATAAGGCAAAGGTGCCGGCCTGTGAACCCGAGGGTCTTTGGTTCGAATCCCAGCCAGGGCACATACCAGGTTTGCAAGCCAGGTATCCAGCAAGGTCTGTAGCTGGAGGCAGGTGAAAGGCCATTACACCTTGTTATCTCTTTCCCTCTCTGACTCTCTCCCTTCCCCTCTCTCTAAAAATAATAAATAAAATCTTTAAAAAAGAAAACGGAATAGCATCACCTACCTTATCATATAATTAAGAGGAGGCTGCTCACTCCTAGATTTTGTCATCCATGTCCTTCAACCTCTAAGGTGACATTGTTTCATAAGCCATCTTCCCTTTTGCCTTCATAATTTCTGTTGAAAGAGAGGTACTGGTGAGTCTAACTTTCAGATTAATTCTTGACCCTCTTAAATGTGACTTTATACATAAAGTCAGTATCTTGGTTCAGAATCTTATTATTTCTTATCTGAGATATTATATTCAATGTCTCATTAGATCGTTATATAAATACACTTAAGAATCTTTCTTTGTCCTATTCTTAGATTATGTCACTTTGAATGATTTAAAAATGCAACCAGAAACTCTAAGCCTAAAATCACTATCTCCCTAGTTTACAATTCCTATATTCAGCATATATTCCTGTTCTACAGACCTACGGTACAAGTTACATAGCTGTGAGGCACACACCATTGTCTGTTACTAAAATGCCTTGGTCCCTTCAACCTTAATCCCTACAGTAACTATCTTCCACCATCTTATTTAACTTTAAAACCCAGCTTCTATTCTTCAAATCCTGCCTTGATCTATAATTTAATTATGAGCCAACTCTCTGGGTTCCCACCACACTGTGTTAGTATATTTAGTAGACTACTTTTGAACTTAATATTTAATATACTGAACATGTCCCCTGCTTTCTCTACTAGTATCAGCTTCTGAAAAATAGGGGATTTCATGTATCCATGGTTTTGTAAAATATGACTCATTTAAGTGCTCTGCAACTATCTGTTGAATAGATAGACAGACAGATGGCAGATAAATTCTATGTAAGTACAGTTCAAGTACAGTTACTTTTCCCATAGTGCAGAAATCTAAAAGAGACATCATTTTCCTAAATCAGAGGTGTGGTAAAGAGGGGAGTACCATAGTACAGTAGATAGAAAAAAAGCCAAGAAAACAAGACAAACTTGCTATTTAAACAAAGCTTGGGCTGATCCTTTACTTCATCAGGTACTTTCATATTAGCATCTAGTTCCTTAAAAAGATATATTGCAGGTGCAAGATTTTCAAAAGATGATGACTATGAATAACTACAAACACAGCCTTCTGTACATGAATGTACCTAGGATACTGAAACTAGGAGACACAGTAAATATATCTAAGAAGTAAATTTTGTAACATAAATATTTTTCAAAACCCAAATTGCCTAAATTTGAAATGTGTTCTATAAAAATTTCTACCTTTTACTAATAGAATATAACAAATAATTTTTAAACATAACGCCATGATGAACTATGCAGCATTTTTCTCATAATGTTTTTGTTATGTGAAAACTGTATTTATTCTAATAAATATAATAAATTCCATGATACACATTATTAAAGCACTGTTACATTAGACTAAATTGACCCTTTCAATATTGAGTTCATATCCTCAAGTAAAATGGTAACAATGGGCAACCAAGCATTAAATATACATAAGTATAAGGACATAAAAGAATGGTTTATATATGCAAATTCAAATGTAATATAAGATGGTCTTATTTAACTAGCCATTAGAATGATTTTACTTTTAGTCAAAATGAAAACAAAAAAAGTCATGTTTAAGATTTACAGCCCTGTGTTAAGCTTCGAATAATGTTGTTTGCCTTTACAGAGCATTTTGTAACTGTTTAGTATAGCTGTAGATATTTTCTTCAAATAATTTAGATAGCTATTTTCAAAACTTGTTTTGCCTTTTTTTCCCTTTGGTCCACTAGTAACTCTTCTAAGCATTTTAAATGGAAACTCTAGTTATTATTAGTCTAATATTACCTTGTTCAAATATAAAAATACTTTTTATTACCCATTACAACTATATTAACAGCACAAAAAAATGAAAGAGAAATATTACTTATTGCTCCATGTATGGAAATAAAACACACTCAGAAGTATCACTATACCCTTAGAACATAAAATACCACTTGCTCATCCTTGTAACTTAATCTGTGTAGATATCTTGGACACCCTGAGAATTAAAGGTTAACATGAGTCTATCTCCATGAATGGGTGCTCAGTTTTACAAAATATATGTTAGTATTAAAGAGAGCAAGTTTTATTACAATAACCCCCAAAAAATCTTTTAAAAAATGTAAGTTTGATGTGTGAAAACACATTAAATATGTTTTGTTTTGTTTTGCCAAGTCTGAACTTTCTTAAGCACATCTTTATTCTTTTTTTTTTTTTTTTTTAAGATTTTTATTATTTTTAGAGAGGAGAAGGGAGGGAGGCAGAGAGGGAGAGAGAGATCAATATATGGTTGCTTTTCACCTGTCTCTAGCTACGGATCTGGCTGGAGACTTGGCTTGCAATCTGGTTATGTGCCCTGACTGGGAATCAAACCAGCGACCTTTGGGTTCGCAGGCTGGTGCCTTATCCATCCAGGACACACATCTTTACTTTTAATATTCCATTCTGCTATCAACAAAGATTGGGTCTGGAGAAGAGCATTCTCCTAGAAGATGCTGTGAGTGACATCTCCTGGAATCATGCATTGTGCATTGCACTATGCACAGCCCCATGTGGCAGCCTGGCCTGAAAACATGCTTATATTTTATGTTACCATTTGTTAAGGTCTTTATAAGACATAGGTTAAATTTTCATAATTTTTAATTTTTATTGGACATGCTGACATTAGGGAAAACATAAGTGGTCATAAAATATCCTAGCCAGCTCAGGCCAGGTAGCTCAGTTAGCTAGAGCATTGTCCTGATGTGCAAAGGTTGTTTGTTCAATCCCTGGTCAGGGCACATATAAGAATCAATCAATGAAGGCATAAATAACTGGAACAAGTGTCTCTCTCTCGTTCTCTCTCTTCTACTTTTTCTCTCTCTCCCTCTTTTTCTCTATAATTAATACATTTTTAAAACTTAAGAAAAATATTTAAAATATATATCTTAACTGACCTTCAGAAAGATTTAAAAGTGGGATGACAATACAAGGCAATTTGTTCATTGCTATTTAGGTTCATTAAGTATTTCATTAAGAAGTACTAGAACATTACTTTTAATTCCAAGTGACAAAATATAAACATCAGGAGTTTCCCCTTTTCAATATACGTAATTTTTAATTTTAATAAGTGAAAATTTTAAGACCAATAAGTTGTTATACTAAGACACTGATGTGTAGTTTGGGAACACAAAATGCTATTTTAAGAGTAGAAGAGCTCATTATAAATATTTGTGTGAACAGGAACACTTTGCAACATGCTGCTAGTACTTTTGATTTTTCCTAGAATCAGACTGGTTTCTACTTAAGTCTTTTAACTGACTTTTGAGGCATGGCTACTAGAAAGACACTCCTTATTCTATAAGGAGCTATAATTAAATGTTTCATTTCCTAGCAGTGGAATTGCTGGGTCAAAAGGCAGTTCCATTTTTACTTTTTTTGAGGAAATTCCATCCTGTTTTCCACAGTGGCAGCACCAGTCTGCATTCCCACCAACACACCAGGTTTCCCTTTTCCCCTCATCCTCGTTTGTTGATGTGTTAATGATGGCCATTCTGACAAGTGTGAGGTGGTTGCTCATTGTGGTTTTAATTTGCATCTCTCTGATGGCTAGTGATGTCAAGCATTCTTTCATATGCCTATGGGTCCTTTGTATGTCCCTCTCAGAGAAGTATTTGTTCAGTTCTTTGCCCATTTTTTAATTGGGCTGTCTGTCTTCCTGATGTTGAGTCATATAAGTTCTTTATGTATTTTGGAGATCAAACCCTTGTCTGAGATATTGTCAAATATGTTTTCTATACAATAGGTTCCCTTTTAATTGTGCTGATATTTTCTTCAACTGAGCAGAAACTTTTCAGTTTGAGGTAGTCCCATTTGTTCCTTTATTTCCCTTACCCTAGGAGAAATACCTATGAAAATACTGCTGGGTGGGATATCTGCAATTTTTCTGCCTATATTTTCCTCTAGGACTTTTATGATGGTATGACTTATGTTTAATTCCTTTACCCATCTTGAGTTTATATTTATGAATTCAAATGTTTTAATGTGTAAGCTATATAAAACATGTGGCAATTAGGAAATAATGAAAAATTATGTCAACCACATTTTAGAACTTCTCTTGCTCTACAGAATAAAGGAACAGGGAGGAACAACATTGCTCATTCCTCTTGGATAAACTTCTCTGCTTTCATTAAAACTGACTACACCTTTAGAACTTAAATTTATGGAGTTCATGCCATTGATGTGAGAAAAGGATGGGTCCATCTGGCATAAATCAATTCAATCAATCACCTTTGCTGATTGACTCATTATAAATATCACCACAAGCCAAAGGTACATGACAGAAAATAAATGAAAACCATTTATGAGAGCAGATAGGGAATAAAGAAACTAATTTTTAAAAAGCTGAAGAGCATTCTATCCTGAAATTTTTACAAATGCACCTAAAAGTTTGATAAAAAAATATCACTATGATGTAAGGCTTTACATTACAGATTTTCATTAAAAGATAAAGGTCTTCACGAAGAGCTAAATGATGAAATTTATCTTCTGGTATATAACTTCCACCTCTCTTATGACTCAGTCCTCTCATAAGTAATTCTGAGGTAGAGCAAATATGTGAAAATCCACAAATGTAACATAGCTGGTATTCATCTACAGTACTGATAGAAATTTGTAAATGTTCAGTTAAAGCCCAAATAGAAAGTTTAGACATGTCATATATTTTTATCACTATCCTATTATATGTAGAAAGTACTACATAATAAATCACCCAGGTTGGTGTGGCTCAGTACATAGGTACCAGCTTGCAAACCCAAAGGTCACTAGTTCAATTCCCCACTCAGGGCACATAACCAGGTTGCAAGCCAGGTCTCCAGACAGGTTCATAGCTGGAGGCAGGTGAAAGGCACCCATACATTGATGCTTCTCTCCCTTTCTCCCTTCCTTCCTGCCTTTCTCTCTAAAAATAATGAATAAAATCTTTAAAAAAATAGCAACTGAAGTAAAAAGACACAGGTTTGATAATGTCTATTCTATTAAAAGTTTGCACTCACTACTAGAAGCCACTAGTTTATTTTATTCTTTTTTTAAAAGATTTTATTTATTATTTTGAGAGGGAGAGGTAGGGCAAGAGGCAGAGAGAAAGAGACATCAATGTATAGTTGCCTTTCACGTGCCTCCAGCTAAGGACCTGGCTGGAGGCCTCACTTGCAATCTGGTTATGTGCCCTGACTAGGAATTGAACCAGCGAGAATTGAACCAGCGACCTTTGGGTTCATAAGCTGATGTCTTATCCACTGTGCCACCAGCTAGGGCTTAGAATTTGCTAGTTTATTATAGATATTTAACTGGATTCCTGATACATGTATTTTGTGCCACCAACAGGGATTGATGAAATTTAGGAGCAGTCTCTGTTATGAGAACAGAAATGTAAGTAGACAAATACATCTAAGTATGAGGATGGAAGCATGCTCATGATAGGACAATGGCAGCTTACACATTTCTGTCATTCCACATTTCCTCTTCTTTAGTCATATCTGGTATTGGCTATTCATATTTCAGAATACAGCTGTGTGACGGACCAGCCATCCCTGGATTACGCACCGGGTTTGGACGGTGGAGGACACAAGAAAAAGAGAAGAGACAAAGTTGGGGTCGGGAGGCTCGCCCAAGCCACAAGTCCTGTTTATTAATCACACTAAGCTTATATGCAGGTATTACTGGCACTTGCTCAACTGAAACCAGGAAGCTAAGTTAGCTGCAGAGAACAAGGCATAGCACACTCTGCTTTCCATGCTTCATGGGCTACAGGGTAAACACACTGGGCTGACTCCCTATACACAGTGTCCATTCCGAGTCCGCCTGGCACTAGGGCTGGCCTTGCCAAACACCCGTTTCTGCCAGCTGGGCCTTGCCAAGCAGACTAGCAGTCCCTAACACAGCTGAAGATCCATTCTTCTCCATAAAACTCTTTTAATCTGTTCAGGTATAACTAAATACCTCATTCTTCATGAAGTTTCTGCTATATTTATATCCATTATTAATGGTGTCTGTAACACCATTTTGCAATTAAGTCTTTACATGGGTATCATTCTTCACACTAAACCCATGAGAGCAAAGAGATCTTTTTCCTCATTGTCTAGCATAAGACATAGCTAATAGTAAGTAATTTAATATATCCTTGGTGAAGGAAGGAATAAATAAATAAATAAATAAATAAATGACATTAAACCTAGCCTGATTAAAACAAGGTACAGCTATTATTTGAAGGTAACAGTTGTCTGAGTGTTAAACATTGTAGTTGGGTATATGCTCCTAAAACAGCAACAGAAATATTTTGACTTAGTATCAGCATATGAGTTTTCTTTAAAACCATAGGTATAAATGTCTCTGGGCTTAGAAGGTTAAGAAGAGGCCAGGAAGCATCACAGGAAGAAGTGAATGTAAAAATTAAGTAAGAAAAATGAAAATTACAGTAAAGGGATTGAAGTCATAAAAGTTTGTTAACCATAATGGTTACAGAGAACATAATAAAAAAATAGAAATAAAAAATGGCCATGGGAAAGGTAACTGTGTAGAATGGTTAGTGAAAGTATTGGCAGATAATATTTTTGTGTAGCATAGACAATATGAATATAATAAAAAATAGAGATATAAAAAGAATCTTCCTTAGGATGTAACCAGGAATGTCAGAGATGGGAGATTAGATTATACTAAGCTAGAAATGCAATTGTTTTGGGATGTTGTAGGTAGAACTAGACTGAGCTATTCCACAAATTTAAAGACAACTGAATAGTAATAGTGTCCAGAGAAATCCCTTGTTATGTAATGTCCAGTATTCTTATAACAATTGGAGATCAGCTATACTTTGGCAAGCCCAATAATCTTGAAAATATGAACACTTGAAGAAAGATAACACACATAAACACACACACACACACACACACACACATCTAAAACCAATAAACTTCAGAAAATGAAATCTTGAAGAAAGAAAGAAACAAACAAACAAACGAACAAAAACATGCACTATAATACCAATTACCTTGTCAGAGTGATGTGTGCGATGACATACTCAGTACCAAAGAATGCGGTGGCTCCATGAGCAGTGAATACTTATGTCTGAACCATCTTCAACACACCTACCTCCTAAATTACCCCCAAAGTCTAGAGATCCTGCAATGATCTAGCTCTCTTGTTTGCTTCTTTATATCACTTCCAAAATATCTAGACATTAGAACAAGAAAACATCACTATATAAGCTAGCTAGAGAAATAAGCAGAAGATATTAATGCTTATAGACACATTGTGAGGAATTTACTGAATACATTAGATGTATTATTAATTCAATGCCAAAAGCAGATAGACACAACCATGTTAGTGATCCATCTTAAAGGTGGATAAGAAATAGCAAAAAGAAGTAAAGCAGAAAGAAGAGTAAGTGAGGCACTTACACTTTGAGAATTTTTTTATGACCTGCTCTTTTTTGTGGACTCTACAGCACTGGTTCTCAAACAACAGTGTCCATAACCAGCAACTCTGAACTTGCTCAAAATTCGTATTTGTTTTGGACCAGTGTGGTTCATTTGGATTGAGCATCACCCTACAAAGCTAAAGGTCACTAGTTCAATTCCTGGTCAAGGCACATGCCTGGGTTGAGGGTTTGGTCCTGGTAGGGATGTATACAAAATGTATTACAAAGTGAAATGATTGTCTCAAATAAAAAGTATGTGTTTGATGACTTGTGTTTCCAGCTATACTAGTGTTTTTTCCCCATGAAATACCATTTTTACTTGAAAAAATGAGTGATAAATGAACAATTTTTATTTGACTTGTGTAGTTGACAGATCTATTTTTTTCTCCTGAAAAATGAAGAAAATAAAACTGTTGCTTATAAAAAAAAAATGACAGCATTTGTTGTCAATGATACACCTTTCAAGTGAAAATTAGATCTTTAGAAAACTGTACCTACCACCATTATCCAAACAGCCAATACTTGAAAAATTTATTACATTGTTTGGGATATTTAAAAGAATGATTTTTGATACTTTATCATAAAATAAGATGGAAAATCTGTATAACTCAGTGAAGCAGTACTTTCTGAAACACCATTGTATAATATTACAAAATAATACACGGGTAAATGATCTACTCAAAGTTAAAACAGTGTAACAAGGTATACAAATTGTATTCATATGGTTTCAGATAGAAATTACATTAATTATGTTTTTGTGTAGTATCAAAAAGTCTCTATAACTACCTGAGAAAACTTCGAATATGATTTCATTTTAAACTATGTATCTATGTAATGCTGGGTTTTCTCCTTATATTTCAACCAGTAATGTATTGCAATAGATTGAATGTAGAAGGGCACATGAGGATCTATTTTCTATTAAGCCATATCTTAAAGAAATAATTATAAAACAAAGTCATTTTTTCAATTTTGTGTTAGTAAATAAAACTATTTTTAAACAAATAAGAATGTTTCCATGTAACCAATTTACCTTTATTTTTAATGAGTAAATAAGTCATTATTTAAAATTTTTCATTTTTACTTTCCAATATGGTAAATGTTAGCAGGCATAACTCATGAACTAAATCGTTTTGGGGTTCTTAATAACTTTTAGAGTGTAAGGGGGTCTTGAGACCAAAACTATTTGATAACCATTATGCTAGAGAGATAAAACAGGTAAAGAGTTTGAAGCTTTGAAACTTGGAAAGATGTTGTGTTTTACTTTAAGAGCTCAATTGGAGAGGTTGTAGGGTGTTATTCTAGTTAGAAGAGAGAATAATAAATAAAATAGCTTTATCTAACAACCCAGATTTTAAGATTTAGGAGAGTTCAGATTAATCAATAGGGTAAGCATATATTCTGGTTTGCCTGGGATAGTCCCAGTTTATATATCTTGTTTATAATATTCCTTTACACTCTCATAAGTGCCTGATTTTAAATGATAACTTATATGGTCATTCTAGTTTTAGGTGTTCTTAGGTTACAAAAAGGACCCTTAAGCCTATTAATTAAGGCTAAACTCTAACACCTTTGTTCTCCTACTATCTTTTCCCTGTTAATTTCTGTAGGGTTAGCTTATAAACTAAACCAACATAATACAAATATGTTGCACATTTCCAGAAGAATGGCAGTCTTCTGCCTCAGAGCCTGCTTCCTCTGGACACCCAAAGAATAAACCTGCCGCCCTCTGTCAGGTCAGCCCAATCCCAGGCTGTGCCCAAGTTCCTTACTAAAGGAAATGCTGACCACTGGGAAATACAAGCAGCTGCAGCACCAACATCCAGGCATCCTCCAAGAAGAAGAGCCTAACAGTGAGCTTGACATTGATCCTGAGCCTGAGCCTGAGAGAAAACCAGCTCAGGAGCCAGGAAAGTTCATGAACCAAAGAGCCTGTCCTCTTTTTATTTCCATTGGCTCTGGAAGCATTCAGCTCTCAGCCAATCCCATCCTAGACTGCTTTCCATTGCCTCAGCAAATTCCTCCTACGGACCTCCTCCTTCTTCCCAGTGATTTTTATCAGATCTTTTTGTTTTGGTACCATAACAACTCGGCATACAAAAGACTTAGATTGTCCTGGCCTAAGTGGCTCAGTTGGTAAGAGCATTATCCCATAAACTGAGAGGTCACTTGTTTGATTCCAGGTAAGGGCACATGCCTAGGTTGTAGGATTGGCCCAGGTAGGGGAATGGATGAGAGGCAACTGATGAATATTTCTCACATTGATATTTCTCTCCTTTCCTATCTCCCTCACTTTCTCTCTCTAAATTCAATAAACATGTCCTTCAGGTGGGAAAAAGAAAAGACAGAAAACCTCAGCTTTTTCAGCAAATTATTTTAGTAATTTTTAAAAATGTTCTCAAATATTCAAAATATGTAGGTCACTAATTATATCCACAAAAATCAGTTTTGTTTAGAAGTGAGTTCTCACAGCATATTATTCATAGCTATTGACTTAAAACATGGCTATAATAAAACTGTTTATGAGTTTTCACAACTCAGAGCAAATTAGAAGTAGCACAGTTGAAGGAGTAAGAATAGCTGGTACAGATCAATAAACACATTAAAGGTAATAATACATTATTCCCTCTGTGTGTCAATTGTACCTTGTAATTATTTCTCTAACAATTGTTATCTTATTTGCTTACTTACTTGTCCTCTGCATTAGACTGAGTTCCTTTATATAAGGGTGTAACTTACATATTTGGCTCATTTTATATTTAGTGCTTAGCCAAATGCCAGTTACATGGTGCTCTAAATGTTTTATTTGGGTAAGCTTTAAATAAGTGTGTACATTTGAAATGTTAACTGGTAATAGGAAAGTCATCTACAATGGAAAATTAACAAATTAGAGTTCTTAAAAGGATATTATACTCTAGAGGTTATATTAACTGGACATAAATATGTAAGATTAGGCATCTTGTGCTTTTTATTGTCTGTGATGTTATATCTGTGTTATTATTCTATATGTATAGAGCTACTATTGGGAAGTGGTATAAATGGTTGGCACAGAGACAAGCTCACCTATCTAGCCCAGTGAGAACTATTTTATAAGAGTTGCTGACCAATGTCTGCTGGTGGTACATTTTAGTGGAACTAAAGGACCTTGGAAAGCTGATCCCTGAGACAGACTGGAAAGAAGTTACCTCCTTTCCTTACTGAAATTGCTTGTGTTCATATTCTTACGCATTAAGTACTTTCTGGATATTTTTCATTCTTTAACATTTTAAAATTTCAAACAAATATGTGTCATACCTGTATGGCCCAATTCATCATTTTGAAGATATGAGAACATCAGATTGGGTTCTTCAGGGCAGTCACTGATTTGGCATTTAATGTGCAGAATATTTACGGGATCAATAAATAAGGAATAAAGAAGAAGTAGAATTAGGGAGCAGAAGTCAATTCATAATGTGTGCTCATAGAGCACTCATTAGTGAAAACCACTAGCAGTTCTGGAGTAATATAGGGTTTTAAAATAGCTAAGTTGAAATGAAATGGTCAAGCATTTCAGATCATGCCTTGATAAATTTATCTTATTGGATATGGGCCAATGGTTAAGAAACTGGCCTCACTTAAGGTGATTTTCAATATCTAACACAAACCCAGAAAGACCTTACCACTGGAGCAACAAGTCTTTTCTTCAAAGGAAACCTAGTGATAGAAGGCTTCACCAATAAGAGCTCTCTGCATAAGGAGATATATAATGTGACATAAGAGAATTATCCTTATACATTTTTCTCAAATGTACATGGATCATACCCAAAGATACACCATATGGGAGGACAAAATGTAAGTGTTAACAAACTCAAGTAAATTGAAATCCTATCAAACATTTTCTCAAGTCACAATGGCCTGAAATTAGAAAACAAACCCAAGGGGGAAAAGATATTCTATTACATGGAAGATAAATAATATGCCATTAAATAATGAATGGGCTTACAGGACAATAATGAACAAAACTAACAGCAAGCAAAACAGAACCAAATATATGAATACAGTGAATAGACCTTCAGTGGTCAGGGGGAAGGGGGGAGGGGAGAGGGGGGAGGAAGAGGCAAGGAAGGGGAGCAGCTTAGACAAGAACCTAGTATAAAGGAACCATGGACATGGACAACAGGTGGGATTGACTTTGGGGGGAATGGGTGGGTGGGGAGGGGGACAGAGGGGAGCAAAAAGGGGATGGATGTAATACAACAACAATAAAATTTTTAAAAAATAATGAATGGGCTAACAAATCAGGAAAGAAATTAACTTCTGGTCAAGATAGTGGTGTAGATAGATATGGCTCACCTCTTTCTATATTAGTTAGATATAGTTAAATATCTAACTATATTTCTATAGTTGTATCAAAATTACAACTAAAATATAGAATAACCATCACTCAGAACCATCAGAAATTAAATGGATAGAAGTCCGACAACTACAGAATTAAATACACCAATGCATTCATAGCACTAGGAGTGGCACAGATATGGAACAGGCTGGTCCCACACAGAGATGTGGTAGAAAAAAACATTCAGTGTGGATATCTTGGGAGTGAGAAGTCCAAGCCTCACACCATTCCCCCCACCTTCCTAGGGTTCCAGTGCCAGGAAGATAAGTCCCTGCAACTTCTGGCTAGAAAACCAACAGGGATTGAATTGGTGGAAGAAACTTCTGGAGCCCCAAGCAGTTTCCCTTAAAGAACCCCCGCACAGACTCACTCACCTACTCAGACACTTTCTCTGAGCTCCAGTACTGGGGTAGCAGTTTGAAACACATCAACATACTGGAAGAAATGGAAACATCTGGCATTAAGGAGAGCAGAGGCCATTGTCCCTTTTCTAAACCCTCCACCCATCAAGCCACAGATAGAGCAACTTATGTACACAACCCATATCTGAGAGTCCATCAACTTGGCTAACACTCTTTGTCCCCAGAGACTCTGTCCCATCCAAAATACAGGCCTTCCCAATCCACTTTCCCATATGAATAACTTGTCTTGGTTTGTGCCACACAAATTCCTAAATCCTTTCAAGCAGCAGGTGCCTCAGTGAGCCCCAGGCCTGGCACCAGCTGCAGCCAGCCTAGATCCACAGCTTGGCTTCACCTGGGAACCTCCAAGCCCAGCACACGTAGCAGCATCTCAGATTGCTTTATAGCTCAGGCAGGGTGGCCCTGGGAAGAACAATGGTGGGGGCTGATCTTGGCCTGCACCTCCTAGGAAACCCCAGGGCCAACATACCACTGTACAGCTACAGACCACACTGGAGCACCACTTCCCAGCTGATCCTCCATGAAGATCAGAGGGTGGTGGTAAGTGGTCATAGCCAGGGCTTGAAGCTGACTGGCCCTGGTAAATCTCTCCCATCAACCTGCCAACAACAGCAACCAAGGTCAACTAAAAGAGAAGGGTGCGCTCAGCCCACACAAAGGGAACATCTCGAGTACCCAGCTTCAATGATAGGGGAGGCTGTGTCACTGAACCTTATGACACCTACTACATTAAACCATAATACAAAGACTTGGAGTCAAAGCAGTTATAGTTAATACATAGAAACAAACACAGGAGGCTGCAAAATGAGGAGACAAAGAAACATAAACCAAATAAAAGAACAGAGCAAAACTCCAGATAAGAGCTAAATGAAATGGAGATAAGCAAAATATCAGATGCAGAGTTCAAAGCACTGGTTATAAGAATGCTTAAGGAACTTAATGAGTACCTCAGCAGCATAAAAAGATCTAGTCAGAAACAAAGAATATACTAATTGAAATAAAGAAAATTTATAGGGAAACAATAGAGTTGATGAGGCTAAGAATGAAATCAATGATTTGAAACACAAGGAAACAGACAAACAAACAAACAGAAAATAACAACCAGTCAGGACAAGAAGAAAAAATAATTTTAAAAAGTGAGAATAGTATAAGCAGTCTCTGACACTTCAAGTAGCCCAATATTCACATTATAGGGGTGCCAGAAAAAGAAGTGAAAGAGCAAGTTATTGGAAACCTATTTGAAAAAATAATGAAAGAAAAATTCCCTCATTTGGTGAAGGAAATAGACATGCAAGTCCGGGAAGCACAGAGAGTCCCAGACAAGATCGAAGCAAAGAGGCCCCCTCCAATATATAATATAATTAAAATGCTAAAGGTTAAAGATAAAGAAAGAATCTTAAAAGCATCAAGAGAAGAAAGTTACCTACAAAGGAGTTCCCATAAGACTATCAGCTGATTTCTCAAAGGAAACTTGGCAGGATAGAAGGATTGGCAAGAAAAACTCAAAGTCATAAAAAGGAGGGGCTTACAGCCAAGATTGCTCTACCCAGCAAAGCTATCATTTATAATGAAAGGGAAAATAAAGAGGTTCCCAGATGAGAAAACGCTAAAGAAGTTCATCATCACCAAACCATTATTCTATATAATGTTAAAGGGACTTATTTAAGAAAACGAAGATCAAAACTATTAACAATGAAATAGCAAAAATACATATCAACAATTGAATCTAAAAAACAAAGTACGCAAACAAGAGCAGAAACAGAATCATTGATATGGAGAGTTTTGATGATTGCCAGATGTGACGGGACAAGGGTGTGGAAGAATGGATGAAGAGTTAAGGGGATTAAGGAATATAATAGGTAGTTACAGAATAACCATGGTGATGTAAAGTACAGTATAGGGAATGGAAAAGCCAAAGAGCTTCTACACATGACCCATGGACATGAACAATGGTGTGGGGATTACCTGAGGTAGTGGGGGCTGCTGGGTGGAGGGAAACAATGGGGGAAATAGCAGAACTGTAATAGCATAATCAATTAAATATAATTAAATTTTGTTTAAAGATGTAAGAAGAGAGCCATCAAAAAGTACCTGGAAACAAAAGAAAATGAACACACAACAACCCAAAACTTATGGGACAAAGCTAAATCAGTCCTGAGAGGGAAGCTGATAGCATTACAGGGCCTATCTAAACAACATAGAAAAATCTCGAATAAATAACCTAACCCTAAACACAAAAAAAGTTGAAAAACAAAAACCAAAAACCAAAAAAAAAAAAAAGCC
This sequence comes from Noctilio leporinus, assembly GCA_004026585.1. Taxonomy (NCBI): domain Eukaryota; kingdom Metazoa; phylum Chordata; class Mammalia; order Chiroptera; family Noctilionidae; genus Noctilio; species Noctilio leporinus. The sequence continues at coordinate 30,396 of PVIW01007299.1, read as the reverse complement.
CAAAGTGAATAGAAGGAAAAATTTAATCAAGATTAGAGTATAAATAAATGACATAGAGACTATAAAGAACAATTCAAAAGATCAATGAATAGAGGAGATGATTTTTTAGAAGATAAACAAAATTGATAAACATTTAACCAGGCATATGAAGAAAAAAAGAGAAGACCTTAATTTTTTAAAGTTAGAAATTAAAAGGAAGAAGTAACAACTGATACCACAGAAATATAAAGGCTTATAAGAAATTACTCAACATTGATAGGCATCATAGAGATGCACATTAAAACCTAATGAGATATTACCTCATTCCTGTCAGAATGTCCATCATTAACAAATCAACAAACAGCAAGTGCTGGTAAGGATGTGGAAAAAGGAAACCCTAGTGCACTGTTGCTGGGAATATAGACTGGTATAGTCATTGTGGAAAACACTATGGAATTTTCTCATAAAAACTCAAAATGGAACCACCTTTTGACCCAGTGATTCCACTGCTGGGATTATGCCCTAAGAATCCTGAAACACCAATTCAAAAGAATCTATGCACCCCTATGTTCATAGCAGTATTATTTACAATAGCCAAGTGCCGGAAACAGTCTAAGTGTTCATTAGTAATTTAGTGGATCAAAACACTATGGAATACTATGCAGGAGAAAGAAGGAATTTCTACCTTTCATGACAACATGGATGGGACTGGAGAGTATTATGCTAAGTAAAATAAGGCAGGCTGCAAATGACAAATAACATGTGATCTCACCTAATACAGAAACTTAATGAACAAAATAAACAAAAGAGCAAATGATCAACATTGGAGCAGAAATAAATGACACGGAGACTATAAAGAACAATTCAAAAGATCAACAAAAACAGGAGACAGTTCTTTGAAAAGATAAACAAGATTGACAAACATTTAACCATGGCACGGAAACAAGGAACAGAATGAGAAGTGACCAAAGTGGAGGGAAGGAGGCTGATATAGAAGAAAAATTCAAGGGGGTTCCCATGGACATGGACAACAGGGTGGGGATTGACTGTGGAAATGGGGGTGGATGGGGCAGGGGAAGCAAAAGGGAAAAAACAAACTTTTTTAGAACAATTTAAGCAAGATAAAATGAGCATAGGAAATGGGAAAGCTGAAGAATTTATGTACACAACCCATAGACATGAGCTAAGGGGGGATTTCTGGAGGGAAGGTGGTTACCAGGCAGAGGGAGGAAAAGGGGAAAAATTAGGACAACAGCACTAACAAAATCAATGAAATATATTTAAGAAAATTATTTTTATATTTACAGTTCTTTATAATTTAGTAATTTAATTAGTAGTTCACAAATACCCATAACCCAATTAATACAATGTAATAAATAATAAAAAGAACATTATCTTAAATCATTAAATTTAACATTTTTGGCATTGAAATATGAAACTAAAAAGCCCCTAGTTCCTGGGTGCATGAAATACGAGACCACATATCAAAGAATAAATCCGTTCACAGATGAGACCTTGATGTAAAAGAAAAAGGAGGAAAATATGGGAATGAGTAAATAACTATATTCATTTAGAACTCAATTATTTTCAGACATTATTTTAACCCAAAATCCATTTTAAAAATTAAAGGCAATAGCATAAACTTTTACTGGGAATCTATGTATTTTAAGGTCTGCAAATCTCAGGAAGGACTTATAAAATATACATCTGTACATAGAGTTATTTACACAAATTAATATGCTATATATATATATATATATATTTATTTATCTCACTTATAGTAAAATGTATTTTATATAACTTCTACACCATAAGAAATACTTCACTATATAGTAACCATGAACTAAAAAAATTAAAAAGATTAGTGCAATTGTGAACCATGTCCAGAAAGTTGAAAAATTGTACATTAATGCACAAACTGTATTTAGATAGGTTTTTTTTCTGTATCTGTGAATCAGGAGACATTTTGAAAACTAAAACTCATGTGCATTATTAATAACGTGATTTAGAGAACTCATTTATTTCCCAGGCCCCCAGGCATATGTAGTACAAGAACATCAATTTAATTAAAATAACTTTTGAAATTCAAAAGCCGAGTTGGCTCATTTTACATTAGTAAATTCTTGTTAAATAGATACTATATATCAATTTCTAGAGGTTCGCAAAGACACAATTGTAAATAACTTTGCCTGTGGTGAAAACATCATTGTCTTCAGGAGCTTCCTAATACTCTCATGAAGACAGTGTCTTCCTTCTCTCAGGTGAGATGTATCAGAGGTTTAACATTTTGTAGAAAAACTACCCAGCCACAGTCATGGATAATGAAAGAGGAAATGTGGTTATATTATGTTGACTGAATTATTCATTTACCTCTTTGGAGTTTAGCTGAAAAATGTCATAATTTAGATATAATCTATTACAAATGGCTGTTTAGAAGATGAATTAGTATTTGTTAAGTTCTTTGAGATTCAAGAATTATGTTTTAAAAAAATAGTTATATAACATTTAGAGAATATGAATTTGGGTTAAGATAATTGGGATTAATGATTATTTTAAAAATTCAAATGAAATCTTCAGATAAGACACAGATAGCTTATAACACATTTTATCAAAAAATGTTAAATGGTACTTGAAGTTTCTAAAAATATAACTATAATAGTATAACTGGACACTTTGGAGGGGGGAATCATCAGTTTCAATGGGTCCATTTTGCCTGCCAGGAATAACGCTTAATAACAGAGTTTGTGAAAAGGAAAGGTATTTTGTTTATTTGAGGGCTACTCAGATTTATATTAAAGGTGCAATTGGGCCATTAAAGCCCACTCCCTTTAAAAACACCCAAAATATACAGTCTTGCTCAATTAAGCTAGCTTTAAAACAGACAAGCATGTGGTACCATTTATCAAAAACACAACAGTTCACAGCTTAGCATTCTAGTTGTAAATTCAAAGTCCCCCGCAGCTGCTATACTCAATGAGGGGAGGATCTTGCGTACACTCCCCAGCTCTTATACCACACATAATTCTCTATCTCTGTGCAAGCTTCATGTCTCCCTTTTCCCTTCTTCTGCCCCACCTCTTTCAAACAAGGGGAGTTCTCCGTCTGTGGGTAGTCCAAGAGAGAGGGAAAGGAAGAAAGTGAGAGGGAAAGGGAGAAAGAGAGACAGAGAGGGGAGGGGAGGGGGAGGAGGGGGAGAGATAGAGAAAGAAAGAGAGAGGGAGAGGGAGTGACCACATGTCTGCTGCCCTATTTGTAATGGTAATGGTGGCCTGTGACACATTGGTAGAGTGACCAATCATGGCCATCTGTGAAATCTCACCTAGCCCTGTAAATTCTTTCATCACCATTCTCTGGTCAGAAACCCCTCCCATATTCTTGGGGGAAGAGGTTTGTCTAGTCATTTGCATAAACAAGACACTAGCTACCAGCATAGATATGAAAAGTACCTCTCTCAGGAAAAATGGCTTACTTCAGTGTCCCACCCCTATCCCCAAACTGCAAAGTGGGGGATTTTGGCTTCCTCCTATTCTTTAACAATACTATTAGTGAAACTTGGCACACACAATAGTAGCTAAAATGCCAAGATGAAGTAAAACTTAATAAATACACAGATGAATTTAAAATACTCTATTTGTGATATGACAAATATGTTTAAAGAAGGATAATCAAGAATGTGCATAGGAACACTTCATATCATAATAATGCAAAAAAATCATTTAAATGAAACATTTTATACAAGCCATGTGTTTGTATTACTAATAGGATTAAGCAAATGGTTTAAAATATAAAACATTTACTATATTATGGTTTCACTTACCAGTTAATATAAAAATCAAACACATGACCTGACTCAAAATTATATTATTAGTGTGCTTAACAGATATCATTAAGCAAAATCAAGTATAGAAATACTTTATAATTGATAAAGGTAATAATTAAAATACTTACATTACATTAAAAGTTAAATGTTTTAATATATATTATGGTATATATATCCACTAAAGTAGAAACCTGAAATAAAAACTATTCCAAAGGAGGAAAAAGTTTATAAAATATAAAACAGCATAAATGAAGTATCAAATAGTTGAATTGAAATAAAAGTAACAACGTAAAAGAGATAAAAGGTAGTAATTTTTAATTATAGTACCTTACCTCTAGTAACAAATACACACCAACATTCAATGCCTCAAACAACTTAGTTGTTTATTTCACATAATAATTTATAGTGTGTATCAGACTTTTTTCCAAAAAAGTCTCAAGGGAACCCAGGGTGACAGAGTAGCTTTCTCATCCTAAATATGTGACTTCTAAGGTTGTTCATCATTTCTAGTTATCAAAAGGGAAAAGGATGGAGTCCATGGCAGGGTCTCTTAAATGGGTAAAATGACAGTTTAGACATTCCTTCTATTCACATTGCATTGGTGAATTGCAGTTTTATGCCATAGACACACGTAGAATCAAGGAAGACTGGATTAGCTAAATTTAGCTAAAGAGACAATGATACAGGGGGAGGTGGATAAGGAGATAAAAAAGTTTGCACCAAACAAAGAAATTGATATCAATATAAAAGATGCTCTGAAAATGGAGAACAGTAAAAATGTAGAGATAACCTCAGCAAAGAACTAATTCAATAAATATTTTTTTATAACTTAACTAATAACTATAAACTACTATGAACACAGCTGTCCCTACTGTGATGGTTTACCTCAGATAAATTGTGAAACACATCTTTAAAAAATGTGTATCACGATGTTATAAACATTAAATATTTGATTTAACAAACATAGTCATGCATCGCTCAATGATTAGGCTACGTTTTCAAAAATGCCTTATTAAGCGATTTCAATTGTGCAAACATCATAGAGTGTACTTAGACACAAACCTAGATGGTATGGTCTATCGCTATAATTGTATGTGCTATAATTTATAGGACTGGCAATGAAGAAGGCTTGTTTATATCAGCATCACCACAAACATATGGGTAATGTGTTATATTATGACATTATATGACAGTGATGTCACAGGCATTAGGAGTTTTTTAGCTCCATTATAAGAACCACTGTCATACAAGTTGTTTGTTATTGACCAAAACATTATGCAGAGCATAACATGGCAATATGTTGATATTGATTGAGGATGGCAAAACAGATGATGTGGTGGTGGGCAATCAAGTAAAATAATTAAGTACTCATTTGTCATTATGTATATTTAATTGAAATTGTTTAAAATTGAGAAATCAATAAAATACAGCTTGACATGTTATGAGGAGATACGGACATAGAAGAAACAACTAAAACCATAAAAAGTTAGTGGCTCTGAAGCATACAAAATTTATTAAAAAATCATTGCATGCAACTTTCAAAATTTGAGGTAAACAGTACACAGAACTTTGCAGGTTGGTGTTTCATCTAGGAAACTTGAGCATTTACTACTGTAGAATGGTCAATTTTATCCTAATAGGAAGCTTCTCACAAAGTGTATAAAGCAACCTTCATTTTACATTTAAGTCTTGGAATTTCTGATTTAAAAATTAATTCTTTCTAAATTATAGATCTTATCCTGTAAAGCATTATATATTAGCTTCAGCTTTTGAGAGTGTAAAGAATATGAAGCAAAAGTATTTTTGTCATATCAACTGAAAATAAAATTTCAAGATGTGGCTATTTTTTAATTTTTTACTTAAATTGCATCAAATATTAATAGTTGCACCATTAAATTGAAAGCTTTAATAATAAATATTAAAATTTATTATTTATTTAAACCACAGATATGACCATGGTAATATAAGTCTCATTATGTGAATTTTTATATAGAATATATAAAATTTCTCCTCATTTTTGGACTCCATTCTGGGTTAAAATCAATTTTGAGTTTTGGTCCAGTTGGCTGAGTCTCTTCGTGCAAATGACACAGCATACAAGTTTAAACACATATATTTATAAGTTTTTAAACTTCTGTTCTGCCCTATTTTTCTAGCTGTTGAGAAATGCAAGTCACCCGTTTTTGTTTTTTTTTTAAGATATTATTTATTATTTTCAGAGAGAGGGAAAAGGAGAGAAGCAAAGTGGGAGAACAACATCAATGTACAGTTGTCTTTCATCTGCCTCCAGGTACGGCCGTGGCTGGAGACCTGGCTTGCAATCTGTCATCACTCTTACATGATGATCAAAATTTGTGGCTGTTGCATTAGTCGCAGACATAAGAAATGACACTAGGACCTAGAAATAAGTCTCTCTCTCTTTCTCAGATACATAAATAGATATTAAGTATTCTGAAATATTAAAATAAAAGACTGTCCTCAATTATATTGAAATAAATTTCTACAACTGTGGAATAAATACTTCAGGTTTATCCTTTATACTAAGCAATGCATCACAATGATTAAAGTTTAAAAATATACACCTTTCAAAATTCACTCTCCAACTTTGAAAAATGTGAAGGGATTAAGAAGTACAAATTGATAGTTACATAATAGTTACGGATTTTTAAAGTACAACATAGTCAATATAGTCAATATTATTCTAATAATCATATATGGCATCAGATGGGTGGAAGACATATAAAGATGATTACTTAATAAATTCTGTAATGTCTAGTCACTGGGGTGTATATGTGAAACTATTATAATGTTGGATGTCAACTGTCATTGAAAATAAAATGGTATAAAATAATAAAAATAAAATATTAAAATAAATAGATAAATGATAAAAACACACATCTTTTAAAATTCTCTTTTATTAAGTCATTGTCCAACCTTGAAAAGGCTACTAGGTTTTCTGAATTTGCTTTTCTTCACTTTTAAAGTGGAAATTATGATACTATTTGTTACAGAGATTTCTCTTTTCCCAGCAAACCTCTGTGCAGGCACACCTCCACAGCCTTTATGGTTTTGTTGGGGCTGTAAAACTGGTTCATGGATTATAAATGTAAGGCATGTGGTCAGAATATCATGTTGATATTCTGAAGTTAAAGATCAAAGCAAGCCAATCATGATCATATGTAGAATACAGTGGCCCTAAAGAATCATGTGGACCTGAGCCAACCTTTATGTGAATTTTGGGTAGATGTTTGTTTATAAAGCCATGTGAGTATGGAGCTATTTTTCACTGTTACATGAGATAGCCTGTGTTGACTAAAAGGTATCATATTTTATTTTATTTTTTAAATATTTTAGTTATTTTTAAAGCAAGGAGAAGGGAGGGAGAGAGAGGGAGAGAAACATCAAGATGAGAGATACACCCACCAGCTGCCTCTCTCACACCCACAACCTGAGACCTGACCTGCAACTCAGGCATGTACTCTGACTGGGAATCGAACCAGAGACCTTGTGGTTAGCAGGCTAGCACTCAATCCACTGAGCCACACCATCCAAGTCTAAAAGGGATCATATTTTAAATATTTATTCTATGTTATCTTAATCTGGTTTAAATATTTTACTTTGATTTTTTGATTTCTTGTATTCTAATGGAATACATATTTTCCTATGCAAAAATAAAATTGCCAAATATAAGTAGAGGATATTAGTATTTAGTCATCTATTTACTTCAAAAGAAGAAAACAAATGTTTATATGGGCAAATGATTTTTCAAACATGGCAAAAATAAGCTTGCTATACACAAAGATGAATTTTATCTCTCTTGGGATGTGAGAGAGTGAAATACCAAATAATGTCTTAAAAGGCTATTTTTATAAACTGGACTATGTCAGAATTTCTCCATGTATTCCTGACATTTGTAAGCTTTTTGTGGACTTCTACAATGGTGTTAAGACAATGAAGTGAGAGAAAAAGAATGTTATGTAATATATATAGGAATAATCTGTTTAGTCACAAGTATAAAAAGCACATGTTCATGGTCATGAAATGTTCATTACATAATTAGGTGTAAATTTTATTTTATTTTCTTATCAAAACAGAGGAAGAATGAAATGATCAAATGAATAAAGGTCTGGCATATTTCACATGTATTGTTGATGGCACACTAAATAATATTTTGTAAAATATTAATACTTAAATATACCTGCATTAGCCCATTTTTGTTTCAAAGATGTAAATTGAATTACATATGTAAGTTAAGTTTTAAGAATGTTAAGTTGACATACTAGAATGCTTATTAAAATGAAAGCTTAAAATAAATTAGAAAAAATTTGAAACTCTATCATCAATTTTTTTATTGTTGTTCAATTATAGTTGTCCCAATTTTCCCCCATTGCTCTAGTCTTTCCCATCCATCCCTGGTCCCACAGTGAACCTACACCCTGTTGTCATGTCCATGGGTACTTTATGTTATTAATTTTTAAAATTAGGTCTTAAAAGCTAACAATTGAGAAGCTTTGAATTAGATGCGAAAGAACTACTGTTGTTAACTTGATTAAGTTTGAAATATTCACTGAGACCAGAAATAAAAGTTCTGAATACCTTTATGAGTAATTGATTATTATCAGTATTATCATAAATATTTTATGAATTTAGATCAGTTGTGAGTTTATCATTTTACATAATAAAATGGCATTTATAATTAAAATAAGTGAGATTCTTTATAGAACAACTGGTTTAATGTCACAGAATAGTGACAATAAATTTTGAATAGTGAATTCAAATGTTTTTATTAGAATAGTGAAGTTGAAATTATTCTTATTAATGTAGACAATTATATCTATCATCTAAAAATAATTGAATTGAATATTTCATTATTGAGTTTTGCTAAGTATCTTCCACATTATGGTTCCCTGTTCAACATTCAGAAAGTATTGCAATGCTTCTTAACATCTGGATTCTTAACACAGATGATCAAAATCTAATAGTTAAATCCAGAGGGGGAAAAAAAACACAAGCAAAGGGATTTTCTTTCAAGAAATACAAGATCAGGGACTTCATATCTTTTGTAAGGACAAACCATAAAAATATTTTAAATGATTAATAAAGCACTTATGAACATTATTCTTAAGAGTTGTGGCCTTAGCACTAACCTCATTTGTGAACACATAGGTGAAAATTGTCCCTTGTAAAAAGGAATCAGATAATGCAGAAGGAGTCAACATCAGTGGAAATAAATGGTGGGAAGTGATGTTGCTGTTCCATGTCTTTCTACCTGTCTCATATTAGCCTCCCTAAACCTGTCTTTACTTACAGAAAAAACACAAATAATTAGGGCACCTGCCTTATTGTGTTACTGTGAAATATTAAATACATTAAGCATACAGCTTGTAGCAATATGCCTGGGATATAATAAAGGGTTTATTAAAAATAATGATGGTAATAACAATATTATTGTAATGATAATAGTATGAACTCAAAAGCATGATACTATGAGTAACAAATTTTAGGTATCTAAGTCATTATATATAAGTGATCAGTGTGACTGGCACAAAGACTTCATAGTAAAAGAGGTGAGAGAAATGATTATACTAAAACCTGTTCAAACCCAGGATAAGCCTTTCTACTTGTTTTTGTTTTTGTTTTTTGTTTTCTTCACAAACTGCTTTGCTCCTAAGTGCAGCAACCTATGAATTATCCTTACAAGTTAACAAGATATTTTGATAAGTCATCAAGGGCATATTCCCTTGAAATACTACAGCTCATATATTCAGCTAGTTTATTTGGATCTCATAAATTCTTTGGTCTAATTGGATAAAGGATGAAATATTACTCAAAATGAGAATGAAAGTGATTTTTTACACATCAAAGAACAAAATTCAATATGATATTCAATATAATCTTTAAGCCAATTTTACTGATAATTTGAAAGAAAATTGAATGAACTATAGGTGAAGAAGAGATTAATCCATCAGTTCTTTATCAGATCAACATTATATCTTTTCATTTGACTTAATTTATATCTTTTATTCAAGCATATTATCTATTTAGTTAACAATTAAACTCTGGTCTCTTTATTAAAGTGCCATAAAAAAGTTTAAATAATTCAAGTTTAGTTGTAAAACTGTAATAGGCCAAAATAGATTTCAAATTTGAAATTCAATTTCAACCTGGTCACAGACTATAATAAGAGCATAATAGAAGGGCTATGCTGCCATATTTTCTTATTTATCCTGGAATGTAAATGACATGCTGCACACCATCAACATGAGCAATTCACAGGAACCTGTATGTATTATGGGCATGAGAGTTATTTATCAGAGTATGTGTTTGACTTGCTTTGAGGGGTGACAGCTTGTGCCACTCTGTGACATTTTATTTATTTACTTATTTTTATCCACCAAGGTCACTCCATATTTTCACTGTTTTCAAGTGACTTGTTTGTATATAATTTAGGCTCTTCACTAAACGTTCATTTTTCCTCTTTCCTTTGTAAATGTTCTTCATGTTTAAGTTTGTTTGTTTGTTTTTTGTTTGTTTATTTTACCATACTGCAATCAAGTTCAGATCTGGATCTAGATCTGGATCTAGGCCATCCGTTTAAAGTATGAAAAGGCACAATAGTAAGTTTAAGTGTCTTGCAAAGATGACTACAGGGCTCAGTCCAAATGTGACAATGCTTTTCCACATGCATCATATGATATGGACACTGGTATTTCTATATTCTAAAGTCGATTATACTTTGAGAGGAAACAGGACACATTAAGAGGCAAATGTACATAATTCTAACTGTATTTCATTATTTAAAAGTAAAAACAAACTTTTTCAGAAATTGCAATGTTTATATTATCCAAATTGGGAATGTTTTAAAAATCACTCCTTATGGAAAACCAAACTAATAATTAGCAGAATGCTTATAAGGGTATCCATATAGAGTAAGAAGAAATAGATACTTTGGAGAAATGTTATCACCCAGGCTTTTCTGAGAACATAGTCTCTTAATCCTGGATTTTGCTGACTAAATTGTCAACTTCTGACTTTTATTCTCTATCATTCATCTAGACAATTTCCTTTAATTACATGTTAATTTTTGAATCAGGGTTTAATAAGATAAATTACATTTCCCCATTAGATGTTATAATTATATTCTAATTGTGTTTCTTTGGGATTAAAATTAGGTCATTTTAATTCAAGTTTTGGCAACACAACACTTTAAAATGTCCTCTACTTAGCCAATTGGATGGCAGCCACATTAGGGATGGATTTTAAGTTTAAACCTCTGAAGTCATCCATTTTATAAGACAGTGATTTTCAACCAGTGTGGCACACAACAGGCCCACTGGTGGGCTGTAAGAATTTTTAAAACATATGATATCTGACTATGTAATCAGGGGCATTGACCTTTTTTCCCTTAAGTCATCAAATTAAAACTAATAATAGTAACATAACAATCAACACAGCAAATACCATCCTGTGTTAATAAATGAAAATTACTCCTTTTATTTTTTGTCAGATCTGCAATATATGTAATATATTTTTGGGCATGCCACAGAATTTTAGTGATTAAGTGTGTCAGGCTAGGGGGGGACTGGTCCCCCATTCCCTTCTGTATATGGCTGGCACTTCTGCTGGAGTCTGCCAACTAGCTAGCCTTGAAGCTTATCTTATCCCAGAGCCTGGAACACTGAGCCCAGAGGCAACCAACATAGTGGCCCTGAGGGACCTGCAGGTGTTGCCTTGGGGTATACTGCCTCTTTGTTCTAAGGTACACACAACCTCCTTTGTTCTAATGCTATACAATCCTGCCCCTGCTGTGGGCTAGGGCTCTCCTGCTGTCCTAGGTGGGACTCTTGCATAGGCTGGCTAACCCCCTAAAGAATTACCATGCCTCCCCTTCATTAGCCTGCTATCACTTCAAATAAAGCCTGCCAAATCTCCTGAAGGCTCCGGGCAGGTTTTTCTTCACCACTAGGCTAGGGGCAGTCTCCCCAAAATCTGAACCAGCAGGTCTGCTCAGTCAGCTTCCCTGCAGATCTAACAATATGTGCCATGAATTTTAAAAGGTTGAAAGTCGCTATTCTAAAACAATGAAAATATTTGTCTGTGAGACCCCTGATTCAAAGCAAAAATGTATTAGAATTCCAAAACTTTAAACACAATAAAAACTGTAATGTGTTTTAGGACATAACTACACAAGAGCCCATCAGGAGACAAAGACAAAGGTAAAAGAAAGTAAGATTTTACAGTATGATGGGACACAACTTCTATGATTGCCAGATCTAAAACACAAGGCAGGTTACAATGAGCGACAAGTTGAATAAACATAAGTTTCATTTCTGAAATCATTGGATAATGAAAATTCTGATTTAATCATTCCCTGATGAGAAAGGGGGAAGTCATGCAGAAAATACATACAAATATTAGAAAATTATTATAATTTGGGGGACATACATATTCAGTTTATAAATTGTTAGATCTACCATAGTCTTTACAACAGATAAACATAAATTCTTATTGCATGAGATGGAAGCAACAACTAAAGCATATCAATTTAAAACTGCCTTTTTTATCACTCTTGGAGCACTTCTTTAACATGTGGAACAACAAATATATTCCACACTTACCATGCACTTCGTTTTTTTAAAAAGTTAAAGTTGAACATCAGAATAATCTTACTTTTATTTTAAATGTCATATTACTAGTACTAGTTTACATAGTACATCTCATGCCAGTACTTGTATTCAAATATGCAAACTGTAATAATTAAGGTATGTCATGTTATAATAAGTATTGTTAGGTATGTGTTAATGGAACACACAAGAAAGTAATGTAAAATAGAAGTTTGTTTTAAGGTATAATTATTAAAATATATAATCAATTAGTGGAAAGGCTATATATACCTCAGAGAAAACCAAGGGACATACCTTGTCATAGTATATTTGATCACTTATAATGACAAATAATGACACAAATTTGTCATTGATCATTTGTGATCATTTGTGTCAAATGATCACAAATAATGACAAATATAGAAGTAGCAAAGTTTTAGAAAAATATATTCTTCAATTAAATTTTTCAAAGCAGTTCTTAAATCAAGCTTTCCTCCCCTTTTTTTGCATATATAACATAAAATGTATGACATAGAAACATATATGTATAAACATATAAAACATAGAAACATATCTATAGTATAGATATATCTATGTTTAATATAGTTTATTTTTATACATTATATAGAATAATAGATTAATTTAAATATTTCCACTGCCCAATGTTTAATACCTATACATCTGTTTGTTATAGTAAGTAAACTATGGATTTAAAACTACAAAGTCTAGTATTTTTAAATGGCAAGGATGCTAAAGAAAACTTACAAGTAAATGCAAAGCCAAAATCTGCCTTAATTTGGTGCATCAAATATCAACTAGGATTAGTAAGCCATTAGCTTCTGCATTTATTATAATGCCCTGACATTTCATCTATCACATTTGAGTTTCATCAGGAAGGTGAAAACAGCACATCTCCCTCAATTTATCTTGTGATACATTAGGAGATGACAAGTTGCTATTTTGTTCATTAACTTATAAAAGAGTTAAAGTTCCTGTAGATAGAAACTATAATGAATGTTCAAGATCATTTACCATGCTGAAATGAACCTGCATTCCAATAGCTGCTCCACCTCCAGATATCAGTAAAGCTGTGAAATTTAGTAAGAAAACGTATTTTATTAAAGCTTTTTAAATGAAGGTATTTTGTTTTCATGTAGGTCTTACCTATGAATGAATAACCATGTACCATATCCAGTATAAAATAAAATGAGTAAAATTTAATGAAAATATGTTTTACATTTAATTAAATTTTTATTTCACTTACCTCAAACTTAAAAAATATATAAATGACTGTATTTAGAATTGAGACAGGATAGTAAGAAACTAAGAAAATTCCTTGATAAGTGGAATTGGGAAACTGAGGTAGCTGACCGCTATGCCCTAGCAATTTGCAGCCAGATACAGAAGGTCCTCTCCCTAGAAATAACGTCTAGACCTCAACTGTGTTTGCCAGCTCCGGGCCCAGGAAAGCACCAAACTAGATGGGTGACACTAGAACCAGGTGAAGTCCCCTGCCCCACCACTGACCAGTTAGAGGAGACCTTGATCTTGAAAGGGTGGGCACAACTGGAGAGCTGAGGAGTATTCTGCAGAAACCCTCCCCTGAGACCTCACCTAAGATTCCTGCCTGCAAAAAGGGGGGCAAAAGGGAGTAAATTGGGGCAATTGTAATAGCAAAATAAATTAAATATATTAATAGAAAAAAATTTAAGAGATAAAAGCTCCCAGACAAAGGGCCCAGCACAAATGCTCTCCCTCTGGGAAGTAGCCGCACCATTCCTTTTCCTCCCCCACCTCTCCTCTGTTCACAAGCTTTAGGCTCCTAAGCTCCAAGGCAGTAGGTGGCTGGCAGCTTGTCATAGGCTTATCTCCTAAACCTGTCCCCGTGGCCCTTTTCTGACTTCCAAGTAGTTAAGGCAGCCCAGCCTAGGCTTTCCTGTTGCTTCTTCTATATTAAGTCTTTGTCTCCCCTGCCTTTCTCAGCAGGCCCATTCTCTCCCTTGAGAAAGTACTAATAAACTCCTTACTCATCCACATTCCTCTCCTGATACGTAATTCTTTACTGCATTGGTGAGAAAAACCAACTCCCAATGATAAAATTAACAGAAGAGACTGAAAACAGAATGACACCAGCTTGTCTGTGACGAACTTTTCCAACTTTTTCTTTTTAATTATTTATCATTGGACATTTATTAAGCCTTTAATTGTGCCAAGATAGAATGTAATAGTATATTGATTAATGCACTAAGGCAGTATAATGCATGGTATGGAACCAGAGTGACCAGACGTGGAGGGAAATGTAGGTTAAGTGGTAAGAGCATGTTTGGGCAGAAACCTGACTGGAATGAGGGAGTTAGCATTAAACTATCTACCAAGAGAGGATTTTGAGCAGTGGGAACATCAAGACCATGGATCAGGGGCATGATTGACACATTTGATCATCCACTTCTAACAGTGGAAAGGGTGGGAAGTGACTGTGTCTTGTTACCACACACATACACACACACAAACACCAATTCTCTTAGATTTTACACACACCCCAATTCTCTTAGATTTTAGTTGGAAGTGTGTGAGTGTGTGTGTGTGTGTGTGTGTGTGTGTGTGTGTATGTATGAACTTAAGAACATCCAAACCTGTAAAAAAAATTTATGGATTTATTTGTGGCAAACAGAGGCCACTCCTGAAAACAATAGGTTGGGAAGAACTGTTAGCTGTTTATTTGATACTTGTGAAATTAAGGTGGGAACATGAGGAAGATGGTGTAAGGATGAGAGAAATCAAGGCAGGGAAATCTTCATGATTAAATTATAGAATCAATAACAAGATTGTGTGCTCTCTGAGGTGCTTATGCTAACCAAGGGTCTGAAAAGAGGCATTTCAAAGGTGCATTAACCTGGATCCACAGAAACAATGGTCAGGGCTTGTTTAAGGCATAGAAGTTACAGGCCCAAGACAGGCTTTGCCCAGCTAGGAATATATGATTAGATCACCCTGTGAGGATATTTTCCGTCTGATTTATTATAGAGCCTTTTTTCACATTTATATCAAATAATTTTCAGTAGCAAAGCTAGTTTGGAATGAATAGGTTTGCAGGCAAGATGTACTAAAAGCAGATTGTTCTAAAATGATTTCACCTAAACGACCAACCCATTCAGTGATTCTGGGAGTGTTGCAGTTAATCTCATGGACAAAAATGAAAGTTAAGAGTCAGATAAAATCAGCAAGAAATGAATTTGCTTCCTTATTGAACTAGTACAATGTGAAATCTGCACTTTATGAATATTTTAGGGTTTTATAAAATTATGAAAAGTGCAAGACAATCCTCACACTGCCTTTCTTAACAACCTTCAATGGCTTCCCTTGCAGGAATTTTCCTTCCCTCAATTCCCCAATCTCATCTCCCAGGCTCTCACACTACTTTATAAATATGTCCAAAATGTTACACTCAAATATATATAAAGTGTTGAGTGCCCTAAAGAAAAGGGATTATGTGGAACACACCTGTCCTTGAATCAAGTTGTGTTTGTTTACTTGTAATGAAGGTGATGCACAAGAGAAATAAGCAGCTTCTCAGTAACAGAGTTTTTGCTTACATAGCAATTGTTTCGTTAGAGGATTTTTCTGAGTATTTAAGAAATTGAGCTTTGCCCTAGATTGGAAAGTATAAGGAAGCAGAGATGATACTAGGGTTTGGTATTTTGATATGTCTTATCTAGAAGCTAGGAAGACTGTGTGACTAAAGTTATCCTTGATAAGGAAGCAGCAGTAATTTATACCAACTGTATATTAAAATATTTGGTCATTTGGTAGTTTGAACAATGTTCCTGTTTTCTCTAAATTTGTACATGAGTGGGGTGTGGCCATGTTTTTGTTTGTTTGTTTGGTTTGGTTTGGGTGTTTTTGTTTGTTTGTTTGTCTTTTTATTATTTTTTTCTTTTTGATCTGTTGAGTTTCCAGAAGAGTCTTGTCTGATGTTGATGCAAAATTGTTTATGAAGACGGGCACCATGGTGATTGTCATACCAGTTCTTAGCAACCCCAACACCTTATTGAAGGCAAAGGCCAGTTCCTAGCTCTCTTATAGGTTACATTTCTATTCTGGTTAGCATACTTGCCAGATTTGGAGAATAAGATCCCTGTAAAATGTTCAGAAGAATTTTAAAATTTAGAAGTTATTCAAAGGTTAGAAGAAATCATTGCAAAAGACATTTAGGCCTGGAGATGTCAATGAAGGAAATCTATTAATTATAGATTTATTTTTAATTGGTATTAAGAAATCATATTTTATATTACTTCTTTCAGTTTTTAGGTTCCTCATTATCCATTTCTGCAAAATTTTTTATTATTGGAGAAAATTCCTTCAAACATATCATTGTATTCAGTATATATTTCTTATGTTGAATAATGTTTTATTTTTATATTTGATAATATTTTATTTTTGCTTTTTTCACATTTTTTTCTGATGATTCTCTTAAAAGTTCAGTGTTTTCAGTCATTTGAAACTATTCAATTTGGCCTTGTTTTTTCATGATGTTTGTTTTCTTTTTTATTATTTCTTTCCTCTAAGTTCAGTGGATATAATTTGCAGGTTATTTTGTTTTGTTTTGTTTTCTTAAAATGAGTATACATGAAATTTTAAGGTATTCTTTCATAGCCTATGCTCTAAGGATATGTATGAGTATATACATTTTGTTCTCAGTTTACCACAAGTTAAATTTGTATTATTTAATTTAAGATAGTTTATAATTGTTACTGGTTTTTCTTCTTTAATTTTGAGTTATTTAAAAGTTTTTTAAAATTTTTCAAGCATGTGGTTATTTTTCATTTACTATGTTATTAGCTTATGGTTTACTTTCTCTATTGCTGTTGATCATTCTATAAATGACTGTCTTGAGGCCTCATATTTGTCAATATTTATCATCAATTATGTGATTGCATAAGTGTTAAAAACTTTATGTTTTATCATTGTAAATTGTAGTATTTTATGTGTCAAATAGAGTTTGTTAGTTGTGTTATTCAGAACTTCTAAAACATTGCTGATTTTTTTTGCTTGTTCTATTTCCGGTGCAATTTTTTTTTGTACTTTTAACATTGATTTATTGCTGCAATATTTGGAGACTGATAAGATACATGGATATTTTATAATATCATATTGTCCAGGTTGATTGATGATGTTGCTCTCAGATGGTCTCTACCTCTACTGTGCCACCTGGTAGTCTTTACCTTAGAAATGTATTGTGCTGTAAAGCGTACGTTATCAACTTTTCTGTAAACAGAAATAACACTTCTCTGTTACTTTATTGTTAACTATTATTTATTTTTATTCTTAGGATGTGCATCTTGTAAGCAGCATGTTTGTTTTAAAACAATCTGAGAATTTTGAGATTATAGTAGCTGTGAGTCTACTATAAGTATCATCCCTTCACTGTCAATGATTTAAGTATCATTGACACTTAAAGTGATGAAAGATACATTTGGGAGTTATATTTACTAATTTAGCATTTGGTTTTATTTGTGTCATCTATTCTATGTTCCTTTTTTGCTTTCCCTCTTAATGTTTATCTTTCATTAATCAAATATACTCTATTTTTATTAGCAAATCATCAAATCAAGCTTGAATTATTGAAATCTAGTCCATAATAGATCATGGTTGATAAAGTACAAATATGGTCATTATAAATTACTTTGTTAACGATCACTGAAGGATGTGTTATTATTGATTTTAGAGGGAGAAGGAGGAAGAGAGAGAAACATTGATATGAGACAGAAACATCCATAGGTTTTCTCCTTCACAAGCCAGGATCCAGAAGAAATCAAACCCACAACATTTTTGTATGCAGGAGGACACTGCAACCATCTGCATGTTCACATTCACAGCAATTTTACTTTTGTTATACACATGGCGCTCCACACATCTAGGTGTGAGCTTAGCCGATCCTGTGACCTACCTCGATTATGTGATTTGGCAGAAGTGACATTATGCTTTAGGCCTAGGTGTCAATAGTATTGTGACATTATACTTTCTCTGTCTTGGAACCAGAACACTGATAACACCAATACTAGGAATAACAGGTTAGTTCTTTCTTGTATTTTACCAAATATTTTAAATTAAAAAATACAATGAATATTAGTAATTATTATTATTATTTAATATGAGTAAAAGAAAAAAATCATGATATTTTATGAATAGGAACTCTCATTTATTGCTGGTGAAAGTAGCAAATGACACAATCATTTTGGAAGATAGGTTGGTGGCTTCTTGGTATTTGCCAGGGGTTAGGTGAAAAGGAGGAAAAAATGAGCAGAGGTGTTTTAAAGCAACGAAAATACTCTATATAATATAATAAAGGATAAATATCATTATGTGCTTATTCCTACCCATAGAATGTACATTACCAAGAGTGAATCCTCAGGTAAATCATGTACTTTGGATGATTATGATACATCAATGCAGGTTCATCAGTGTAACAAATGTATCATTATGATGAGTGATGTTGATAATGGGGGAGGCAATGTATACGTGGGGGCAAAGGGTACATGGGAAATATCTGTAGCTTCCTCTCAAGTTTGCTCTGAACTGTTCTTAAAGGAAAGTCTTAAAAAGTTATAATGCCCTGGCTGATAGCACAGTGGATAAGGTGCAGGCCTGCAAACCCAAAGGTCGCTGGTTGGATTCCCAGCCAGGGCACAGAACCTGGTTACAAGCCAGGTCTCCAGCCAGGTCCGTAGCTGGAGGCAGGTGAAAAAGGCAACAATACGTTGATCTCTCTCTCTCTCTCTCTCTTCCTCTCTCCCTTCCCCTCACTCTACAAATAATAAAATAAAATATTTTAAAAAGTTATAATGTCTACAATAGAACAAATTGCTGAAAATTAGTAGGAATCCTTTTATTGATACAGTAATAAACACACTTGAAATGTGAAAAAAATTCCCCCTGAAACAGAGGAATCTAGTTCCCTGAATACTTTTCATCAGACACTGGAAGGATATCTGTCTGAAGTGTTGAAAACAGATCCTATATTCAGTGGTAGAGTCAAAAAAAAAAAAAAAAAAAAAAAAAAAAAAAAAAAAAAAAAAAAAAAAAAAAAAAAAAAAAAAAAAAAAAAAAAAAAAAAAAAAAAAAAAAAAAAAAAAAAAAAAAAAAAGAAGAGGAAGAAGAAGAAGAAGAGGAAGAAGAAGAAGCAGAAAGAAAACGTTATAGGCAGAAACAAAAACTTAAATTATCCCTATCTAACAAATGAGAATTATAATTCTTTGAGCTATTGTTTCTTATTTTGTCTGAAATAAATTGGCAAATAAGAAACTATTCTAAAAGGCAGAATTATTTCTACAAATGGGATATTTTAACTATGACATTTTCATTAATCTATGCTATAAATTACACAAAGTATAATGAGTTTTATACAGCATGATAAAGTACCTGCATTCAGAATTAAACTCATTAAGTTAAACTAATAATTTAACAAACTGCTACTATAACTTGTAAAGAAAAAACATATTGGATTTATAATTTTAAGAGCACACAATTTCAAAATAAGAATGTATCTTAATATGTTAAAATTTTCTTTGTAACATTTCTGAATCATTCACATATAATTATTTTTTAAGATTTTATTTATTATTTCCAGAGAGAGAGCAAGGGAGAGAGGCAGAGAGGGAGAGGAACATCAATGTATAGTTGGTTTTCACCTGCCTCCAGCTATGGACCTGGCTGGAGACCTGGCTTGCAACCTGGTTATGTGCCCTGGCTGGGGAATTGAACCAGTGACCTTTGGGTTCGCAAGCTGGTGCCTTATCCATCATGCTACCAGCCAGTGCCATGTATACTTTTTCACATGACACTATAATGGTTAGATATTTTACTCTACCTGTTCTTGTATTTTCACCAAATATTTTAATTATAATACATATATATAATGAATAGATTGTTACTCTGTAGTTTAAGATGAATGTAGATATTGATAAAAATTTTGAACATTTAAAAATAAATATTACATGATAATAAGGATTGTGTGCTCTTAAAATTATAAATCCAATGTTTTTTCTTTAGAAGTTATATTAGTAGTTTATTAAATTATTAGTTTAACTTTATGAGTTTAATTCTTAATGCAGGTATTTTGTCATGCTGTATAAAATTATACTTTATCTATTCAATACATTAATTTTAAAAATGAGTATAAAATAAGGGTAACCATATGTTAAAAATTTGGGCCTCTAAAGGAATAGTCTTTTATTTTCTAAGAAAGATTTTAGAGTTAAGAGATTTCATAGCCTATGATTATGGGTTTGTTTTGTAGAGCGTTCATTAATAAAAGTACGTTCTCTAAGTAGTAGATTGGCATTTTCTCTGGCTAATAGACTTTAAAAATTTTATTTTAAAAATGGACTACAGAACCTTCTCCAGGATGCTGGCACATGTTATAATTTCCTAATTGAATCTTACATCTCTTGCATTCCTGACAAACATGGCCTGATAAACCATGAATAGTCCTCTGCCTCAGGTATTTGACTTAGATAAGCATGTCAATCAACCTGGATACTACAGCAGGTGCAGTCTTGGCCATTTAAAGGGTAAATCTTCCTCATTTGTGGTGATTATTCATCCAGTCCTCAGGGCAATTTAATATACTGGTTTTGCTTAATCGAGTTCTTTATCATTTCATTTGTGATTATATTAAAGTCTTTTCTTCCACAGACACTCAATATATTGCTGTGGTAATTTTCAAAACACTATGAATAACTATTTCCAAATATAACTAAAGGGAACTAGAATCAAGATTTTTGGTAGATTCCTCTATTTTATATTTTTTTTACAAGAACTATACAAAGATAGTATTGTTCTATAGCTGGATGTGTTGAGAATTTAATTTTCTAAAATATAAAATTTTTGAAAACAGACATTTTTGGTATCATATATATATATATATATATATATATATATATATATAGTTAGATTCCAAATAACGTAGAATATTATTTCCATAATATTGCAAAAACTAAGCCATTCAGCCTTTTTTATTTATTTTTCTGTCATGAGAGGTAGATGGTACCAATAGATTTTTATGCAATGAAAAGCACTGCAAAACTGAGCATGATTATTAGGCTACGGACATGAACATGATGACTATATTCATAATACTAATTGTAGATAAAATTTGGGAGCCTTGGGAGTCCACTTATTTTCCTCTTATTTGTGTTTCCCAGGAAGTCATTTAATTATTTGAACCAAATCACGTGTTTGTTCTACATATTTGCTCTTGCTGCTGCTATTTGATGTTTCATGTTTTTCTACAAACTTAGCTTATTATCTTGTGTTCATTTTATTATTTTCAGTGTAAAAGTAGAATTACAGTTAACCCCCAAATTACCAAAATTCCACCATTATTACTAGTTTATTTTCCATTAGTTCAGCTCTTGATTTATGTTTCAGTAAAATTTATGTAAAGTGTTTAACAATACTATAAGTTTGTTTATTGGATGATATATTAAAATACAGTCAGAAATATTGGGAATAAATATTGGAAAAGAAAAGTACAATTGTTTGCTTATAACAAAATATATAAATTACTAAAAAATCCTAAACTTTGTTGTAAATTTATAATTTTTATTGTTAGAATGAAATTTATTTTCCAATTCTATTTCTAGTTGGTTATTTTGATTACTGGATTAAAATACTAATTTGTGTGTATTTTCCATTCATCTAGCCGGTTTATCAAATTACTTATGCTAGTAAATATTTAAGGTCTCTTAAAATTTCTATATAACTTTTATTTCATTAACATGTAGAGATATTTTGTTATTATGTAATCTTCCTACCTACATAATATTAAACTTTAACTTGAAGATTTAAAAAAAAGATAAGTACATGATAATGCTCATTTATCATAATCTGGAAAATTATTTCAGAATTTCTCTGATCATGCTTGCTATTGATATTGCAAATATTTTTTATTATTTTCTAACCCCTCTACCTAATTAAATTTATATTTTTATAAGCATGGCTGTTAAAATTATTCAAATTCCATTTTAGCACAAACTACTAAAATAAATTTGATTTACTATTAATTTTTCCTTCTAAATTTTCTAATAGTGAAACATTTTTTAGGTTTTGTATTGTTACAAAATCATGCTTGGTCATAGATTAATGTTCTAATAAGTTTTATGCAGATCTAATCGTAACTGAAAGTCTTATATAGTAGTTTTTCTCAGTGGGAAAATTAGTAAATTAACTTTTGAAATAATTATGGAGACACTGTAATTAGCTTAGTTCAAACAGAGAGTTGATAATCATTTTCTAAAATGCCTTCACTACCACCCATGTTTGAGTAAGTAGTCTAACCCAACTCTGTGATTTTCCATTTTAAACTCTGGATCCATGGTGATTCTTTGTATGGGCACAGACATTGAAATCAGAATGCATATTTTCTAGTGAAGTTTAAGGTGAACATTTGCATATTGAAATATATTATTAATTAATTACCGTGATTCCTTATATTGTAGTTGGGATAGTATACTGATTTTTGATATGTAGGGAGGCAGTTTATCAATTATGAACATTTATTCTAAAATAATGAAAGCAGGATTACATAATATGTGTAATGAAAAGTGGCTGATAAAAGTTTTGTGGGAATGAGGGACTGAATACACACACATGTGCGCACACACACACATACTATCACATTCATATTGATAGTCAAACATAGAATTTTTTCTGATTTTGTAATTAATTTTATCCCAAAATATAACATTAATTAGGGGGAGTTTTCACTTTATATGCTACAAAAGCATTTAATAATTTGGGGAAAAGTCTTTGTAACTTAACCTTTTCTTAGTTGAAAACAATATGGTTCAGGTGTCTTCGTTTCAGTAAGTAATCTAAACTGCCTTTCAGTCTCTTTTGTATTTTTTGGATGTTGAAGTTCCTGCTTCTTTGAGGGTTAATTTTAGTGATTTATATTTTGCTTACAAATAATTCATCTCTAGATTTTAAAACATATGCCCTAAAAATTGCATGCAATAGTTTAATAATTTTTTAATATCAGTGACATCAATGGTAAATTATCTTTATTCTTTCCTTGATCATTTCAAATAAACACTTTCTAAATAACTTTTCTAATTAAAACATTATTTCAGAAGGAGCATACAAGAGAAACATTTTAGAGAATGAAAAGTTCTAGAATGTTACACAAATAGGTTTATCTCTTGAAATTCTGGTGACAGGCTGCTCAAATTTATTTCTGTTCTTATGTTCAGCAGTAAATTATTTTCCTTTCATCTTCTACCCATGGACCTTTTGATTTCATAAGTCTAGTTCTTAAAAGAAATAAACACAGAGGGGACCAAAAAAGAGGATGGATGTAATACAACAACAATAAAATTAAAAAAAAAAAAAAGAATCAAACATTTTGAGATAATACAAGCTCACACGTAAAAGATACTGACCACAACGTGTTTTGTTTTGCTGCTTTAAGCTTCTCCTTTTTCTCCCATTCCTCAAGGGCATGGGATGAATTTTTATGTGTGTGCATCTGTGTGTTTCTCTGTGCATTTTTTACACACAATTTCTTATTGCTCAAATTATAGGTTGACATTGAAATTCAATAGCTATCAGTTAAGAGATGATTTAAGCAACAAAAGATAAAGTGCTTAATTATATTTGATGTCCACATATTTTATTCCATTTAATTGAAAAATATTATCAATTATATATTCAGAAATTTAGATAAAGAAGTTATTTTGATTTAATCTTTTTTAAAAGATTTTTTTAAAAATTATTATTTGCTGAGAGGGGAAGGGAGAGAGGCAGAGAGGGAGAGAGACATCAATGTATGGTTGCCTTTCACCTGCCTCCAGCTACAGACCTGGCCAGAGACCTGGCTTGCAACCTGGTTATGTGCTTTAACTGGGAATTGAACCAGTGACTTTTAGTTTCACAGGCCGGTGCCTATCCACTGAGCCACCAGCCAGGGCTAATTTAATCTTTATTGTATTTTTCACATTACTCTTTAGTCCCCGAAAATCCCCCCACTGCAGAAAACCACACTGTTGTTCATGTTCATGAGTAATTTCCTTTTTTGCTTAGCCCTCCATCCCCTGCCATCCCCCTCCACTAGCTGTTATCCTGCTCTTCATCTCTGTCTGTCCTCATTATTTTTAATAATCTTGTAATTAGATTTAAATCTGTCTTAATTTCATTAAAATGGCAAATTATTTTTACTTTATATACATTTTTTACTTTTGTCAATATAACTAGTACCTTACACATGAATCTTTGTAATCAATCAGATTCAATAGTATGGTATAATTGAACATAAATCACCATTATATTTGTTTAAAAATAGTCGATACATTAAAAGCTAATAGAATTCTCCGTGATGGGTCTTCTGGGTGATATTTCAAATATTGGAAAGATAATTGCATTGAATGCACTTAGACATTTTAAAGGCCAAGTAAATTAATGTATTTTCACTTGGGACATCAACCTGAAATTGTTTTTCATAAATAAATTAAGTCTCAAGAAGAAATTTTCCAGCTAGGATGTACAGTGAAGAAATACTATTCTATATTTTGGAGTTCCCTTTATGGAAATAACTTTATTATAGCTTGGTTTAGAATACCATACCTAAAATAATAAAAATAATTACATGTAAGTGAAATAAGGTAAAACAATTATTAAAGTATTCTAATGCCTTGCATTTTCAGACAGGTGAATAAACATATTAATAAATGTTTAACTTTGTTACTTTCAGATTACATGTTAATATCTCAAAAATGTGCACTACAAAACAAAAATAAATTACCTATCTTTCAGATCAGTGGAAGGATAATACTTAGGAATAATGAAATATTATCACGTTTGGTGTACATACTAAGATGTCAATAAATATTTGAAACATGTGTAATAGTACTTGAGATTTAAACAACACAAAAACTCAATTTAGTATGCATGTTAACCATTTTTTCATTTATAAGAGAGTACATACATCATTCATTTTATATACTTAACACCCTTCCCTCAAAAATAAAAAACATAATTTTAAAATGATCTTCCATAGGAGCCTACAGAGCATGTTAAGTACACAGATTATGATACAGAATGTATTTAATTGCATGGATTCTTTTGTGGGAAAAATATCCTTTAGTGTTAACACTCCACATTCAATTAAATGTAAGATTAATATTTAGTAATTACTTTAACACAGACACACATATTAAGAGATAAAAAATTGAATTATATTTTATTTTTTCAAAAGATTTTTATTTGTTTTTTTTAGAGAGAGAGGAAGGGAAAGAGGCAAAGAGGGAGAGAGACATCAATGTGTGCCTTTCACTTGCCTCCAGCTATAGAGCTGGCTGGAGACCTGACTTGCAACCTGATTATGTGACCTGGCTGGGAATTGAACCAGTGACCTTTGGGTTCTCAGGCTGGAGCCTTATCCACTGTGCCACCAGCCAGGGCCAAAAAATTGAATTTTAAAAATTCCAAATTTAAGGCCAGCTACAGGTACTTTTAAAAAGTTATATGCCTGCCTTGGCTAGTGGCTCAGTGGAAAAGATGCCAGCCTACAGACCCAAAGGTCACTGGTTCGATTCTCAGCCAGGGCATATAACTAGGTTGCAAACCAGGTCTTCAACCAAGTCCTTAGCTGGAGGCAGGTGAAAGGCATTGATACATTGATGTCTCTCTCCCTCTCTGCTTTCTTCTTGTCTCCCTTCCCCTCTCTCTAAAAATTATAAATAAAATCTTTTTAAAAAGTTATATGCCTTTCTCCTAATTGTATTTATGAATTACAAAAATAATGACAATAGAAACAAATATTTTCTTATGTATGAATAGTCTGGAAATTAATCAAAACCCATGTTATACATAGTACCACTTTGAACAATTTGTCTAATATTAAAAATATTTTCAATTTATGAGGCAACAGTGTATGAGGTAGAAAATTTGATAACAGTAAAAACAATCTTGATCACATATGGTTTAAACATGCATATTTATTTATTAAAGGTGTATATAATTCAGACACTAAAGCTAAAAATAGCTGATCATAAAAACTTACTGGGGGTGCCCTGATGCAGCAGCCACCAGACGTTCTGGTGTCTTCAAGTCCCTGGAGCTTGTGTTCTTTTGGGCGGCGTCCTTTGTTCCAGCACCTTCCAGTCTCTGCACATGGAATCCTGAGGCCTTGCTAAGGAGCAGCTCAAAGATAGTGTATGAGACTGGATAGAAAGTGTCTCTCAATCAGCCAACTGGAGGGAAAGGAGCAACACATACAACAAATTCAAAAAACAACCAGACAGACCAAATTAATGCCATAGAGGCCACCCCAACAAGTTGAGGAAATCTAGGAGACTGCAACACTGAACTCCACCAATCTCCTAACACAGAAGAATGCTCCACAAAGGCAGGGGATCAAAGCAGATTAATCCAAGATAAAAACAAGCAACAACAGACACCCAAATGAGGAAAAAAAGAATCAGTCCATCACCAAAAGGAAAGAAGGAATCCCCAGAAAGATCACTAAGTGAAACAGAGGCAAATAAACTATCAGATATGGAATTCAAAATAATGATGATAGAGAAGCTCAATGAGCTCAGCCAGCCCAAAGAAAACGATAAACAACTCCAGGGAACTACAAAGAATTTCATGGAAGCTATAAGGAACTTACTGAGAGCTACACCAGCATTAAAAAGGGCATAGAAACTATCAGTAAGTGCCAGAAGGAAATGAAGAATACAATTTCTGAATCAACAGCAGACTAGAGAAAGCTTAGGACTGGATCAGCGAGCTGGAGGACAATGTAGAAAAATAATTCAAGATAGTGCAACAGAATTAAAAAAGGCTGAACAAGAATGAAGAGGTTGTAAGAGAGCTGCAGGTCAACATGAAATGTAATAACATCCATATCATAGGGATATCAGAAGGAGAAGAGAAATAAGGAATGGAAAACCTGTTCAAAAAAGCAATGAAAGTAAATTTCCTTAACATGATGAGTGAAAACAATACTCAAGTTCAGGAAGCACAGAGGATCCCAATGAAGATCAACCCAAACAGACCCACTTTGACACATTATCACTAAAATGGCAAAATTCAGAGACAAAAAATCCTAAAAGCATCAAGAGAGAAGCAGTAAATAACATATAAGGAGGTTCCAATAAGGCTATCAAATGATTATTCAACAGAAACAATACAAGCTAGAAGGGAATGGAAAAAATATTCCAAGTAATGGGAAACATAGGCCTGAAACCAAGAATACTCTACTCAGCAAGGTTCTCATTCAAAATGGAAGG
Organism: Noctilio leporinus; assembly: GCA_004026585.1. Taxonomy (NCBI): domain Eukaryota; kingdom Metazoa; phylum Chordata; class Mammalia; order Chiroptera; family Noctilionidae; genus Noctilio; species Noctilio leporinus. The sequence continues at coordinate 2,704 of PVIW01007299.1, read as the reverse complement.
AGAAATAAGGAGTTTCCCAGACAAAAAAAGACTAAAAGAATACATTTTTACCAAACCAGCATTGCAAGAAATGGTAAAGGGTCTGCTTTAAAAATAAAATGAAGAAACAGAAAGAGACAGAGAGGAACATAGGTACAAAGTAGGAAAATGGCAATAAATAAGTATCAATCGATAATAACCTTAAGTGAAAATGGATTAAACACACCAATCAAAAGACATAGGGTAGCTGAATGGATGAGAAATCATGACCCAATTATACTGTCTTCAAGAGACTCACCTCAGAACAAAAGATCGACACAGGTTGAAAGTGAAGGGATGGAAAAATATATATCAAGCAAATGTACATGAAATAAAGTCTGGAGTAGCAATACTTATTTAGGACTAAATAGATTTTACAGTGAAGGCCATAAAAAGAGATAAAGAAGGACATTTCATGATACTGAAGGGAACAATACATCAAGAAGAAGTAACTGGTAAACATATATGCACCCAATGTAGGAGCTCTGAAATATATAAGGAAAATCTTGGAGGACTTCAAGAAGGATATAGACAGCAACACAATAATAGTAAGGGATTTTACTACCCTACTATCAACAATAGTCAGATCTTCTGAACAAAATATCACTAAAGATGTTGTGGCATTGAACAACCCTCTAGAACAAATGGACCTAACTGATATACACAGAACCTTTCACCCCAAAGACACAAAATACACATTCTTTTCAAATGTACAAAGAACATTCTCTAAGATAGACCACATGATAGATCACAAGACAAGCCTCCACAAATACAGGAAAATTGAAATCATACCAAGCATCTTCTCAGATCACAATGGCTTGAAACTAGAAACCAATCTCAAGGGAAAAAACTAAAAACACTCTAACTCATAGAGACTGAATAACATGCTTTTAAGTAATGAATGGTTTAACAATGAGATCAAAGATGAAATCAAAAAGTTTCTGGAAACATATGACAATGAATACACAACAGTCCAAAACCTATGGGATACAGCAAAGACAGTCCTCAGAGGGAAATTCATACCAATACAGGTTTACCTAAAAAGGTCAGAAGAAGCTTATACATACAACCTAACCATAAAGTTGCAAGAACTAGAGGAGCAACAACAAACAAAGCCCAGAGCAAGTAGAAGGAAGGAAATCATCAAGACCAGAACAGAACTAAGTAACATAGAGACTCAAATTACAATTCGAAGAATCAACAAGTCCAGGAGCTGGTTCTTTGAAAAAATAAACAAAATTGACAAGCTTTTATCCAGACTCATCAAGAAAAAGAGAGAGAGGACCCAAATCAACAGAATAAGAAATGACAGAGGAGCAATCACAACTGATACTTTGGAAATACAAAAGATTGAAATAAATTACTACAAACAACTATATGACAAGAAATATGACAACCTGGATGAAATGGACACATTTCTGGAAATGAGTAATCTACTAAAACTGAATATAGAGAAGAAATCCTCAAATGGCCAATAACAACTAGTGAAATTGAAAAAGTAATCCAAAATCTCTCAAAGCACAAGAGCCCCAAGCAGATGGATACACAGGTGAATTCTACAAAACCTTTAGAGAAGAACTAATTCCTATCCTCAACCTATTGTAAAATATTCAAGAAGAGGGTAGACTCCCAAACTCTTTCTATGAGGCCAATATTATTCTAATCCCAAAACCAGGTCAAGATATAGGCCAAGATATAGGCCAATATCTCTGATAAATATAGATGCTAAGATTCTCAACAAAATATTGGCCAACCAGATAGAGCAATACATTGAAAATATCATACACCACAATCAAGTGGGTTTCATCCAAGGGATGCAAGGATGGTACAACATTTGCAAATCAATAAATGTAATACACCACATCATCAAAATGAAAGACAAAAACCATATAATCATATCAATAGATGCTGAAAAAGCATTTGATAAAGTACAGCAACCATTTATGATAAAAACACTCAGCAAAATGAGAATAGAGGGAGCATACCTCAACATTATAAAGGCCATATATGAGAAATCTGAAGCTAATATCATACTCAATGGGCAAAAACTAAAAGCTTCCCCCCTAAGATCAGGAATAAGACGAGGCTGTCCACTCTCTCCACTTCTGTTCAACATCATTTTGGAAGTTCTAGCCATAGCTATCAGAGAAGAAAAAGGAATCAAAGGGATCCAAATTGGAAAGGAGAAAGTCAAACTGTCATTATTTGCAGATGATATGATAGTGTACATATAAACCCAGTAGGCTCCCCCAAAACATTACTCAACCTAATAAACAAATTTAGCAAAATAGCTGGATATAAATCAAAAACATTTTTGTATAACAACAATGAAACATCAGAGATAGAAGCTAGAAAACAAATCCCATTTACCATAGCAACAGGAAAAATAAAGTACTTAGGGATAAACTTAACCAAGGAGGTAAAAGATCTGTACTCCGAAAACTACAGAACATTGAAGAAAGAAATTAAGGAAGATACAAATAAATTGAAGCATATACCATGTTCATGGATGGGAAGAATTAACATCATTAAAATGTCCATACTACCCAAAGCAATCTACATATTCAATGCAATCCCAATTAAAATACCAATGACAGACTTCACAGAAATAGAAAAAATACTTCAAAAATTTATATGGAGCCAAAAACACCCACGAATAGCCACCGCAATCTTGAGAAAGAAGAAC
>PVIW01007298.1:0-74621 GCA_004026585.1 Noctilio leporinus | reverse complement strand
GTGCAGCCACTGTGGAAAACAGTATGGGGTTTCCTTAAAAAACTAAAAATGGAACTGCCTTTTGATCCAGCAATTCCACTACTTGGACTATACCCAAAGAATCCTGAGACACCAATTCATAAGAACCTATGCACACCTATGTTCATAGCGGCACTATTTACAATAGCCAAGTGCTGGAAACAGCCTAAGTGCCCATCAGGGGATGATTGGATCAAAAAACTTTGGTACATTTACACAATGGAATTCTATGTAGCAGAAAGAAAGAAGGAACTTGTACCCTTTGCAACAACATGGATGGAACTGGAGAGTATTATGCTTAGTGAAATAAGCCAGTCAGTGAAGGACAAATACCATATGATCCCACCCATTATGGGACAATAATGAGCAAAACTAACAACAAGCAAAACAGAACCAAGTATATGAATACAAGGAATAGGCCTTCAGTGGTCAGGGGGAACGGGGTTGAGGGGAAGGGGGAGGCAGAGGCAAGAAAGGGGAGCAGCTTAGACAAGAACCTAGTATAAAGGAACCATGGACATGGACAACAGGTGGGATTGACTTTGGGGGGAATGGGTGGGTGGGGAGGGGGACAGAGGGGAGCAAAAAGGGGATGGATATAATACAACAACAATAAAATTAAAAAAAAAAAAATAGCTTCTTTCAATCTAATGGGATGTGAAAGGTCCTAACTAGCAGATCCTGATATACACTGTGTGATAAGGCTTGCCCTCTTGTACTTCTACCTTCTCCATGAGCACACACAATAAATTAATTTAAAAAAAAAAATTTTTAAATAGCTTCTTTCAGATAACTGTGATAGAACAAAAATGAGAAAAAAAAATTTCTAAAAATAGCTTCTTTCTAAACTATTTTATAGGGGAGTGAGGGGGGAGAATAAATGACAAGATCTTTTAAAGAATTATGTATACTAGACACACTTGTTTTGGAGGCCTCATCAGATAGTATTCCGAACATATTACAAATTTGCCCACATTCAACATTAAATGGATTTTTTGCTATCAAATATTTTTGAGAAAATTTCTAAATTTTTCTTCTGAGATTATTCGACAATAAGTGACTTAGTTAAATTTTGATTGGATGTGATTTCTTATAAATTTGCATACTCAGAAGCTCTTGAAAGTGGGAAGTTCTAATCTACCAGCATTATCAGATGTAATAAAATCACTGTGAACACTAAATTTAACAATTAGCAATATTGACAAAGTAGCACAGTTTGTAGGCAATTTTAAAGACATTCATTAATGTCAACTTTGCTGTTTTCTTTTTGCATTTTTTAGAGTCAATAAATTTTTCCCGAGGCCTTTCTGCAAACCCTTAGACCCTTGAAAAACTCAGATCTGAAAAGACTTTGTGCCTAATGAATTAAAAGCACATCTTGCCTATAATCAAAGGTAATTGGGATTGGCCCTGGAACGGGTGCCTTCACACTCCTCGCCACGGAAAAAGGACAGTAGCTAACTGCAACCGAACCCAGCCCATTTTGCAGGCTCGCTGCCTGTAAAGAAGGGGGAACGGTTTGTGTTTGCTGATCTTCAGAGCCCTTCATTTCATTCACAATGCCATTCACACTGCATCCGCTCCGTCTGTAAGGCAAATAAAAATGTCATTTTTTTCAATCTTGGCTCATTTCATCTTGTATGAAGTCTCCCTTCCCACTGCCTTACTAGCATTTCCCTGTTCTGATTTTTAAAAAACAACAGGTAATAAAATTTGGCCTACCAGTTGGTCCCCTAAGGACCAAGATGTGATTGAAGGAGCAATATTGTACCCCGATGCCCCAACAAAGATTTCTTGATAATGTAACAGAGCTGGCTTTGCTGGTAAGTATCAGCACCATAAACAGCTCGCATTCAATTAGTTACATCATTTGTATGTACAACAGGTGTCACAAAATATAGCTCTCTGCCCCTTCTGGCGATTTGGCAACAAGGAGATAATCACCAACCATATATGAGGTTCTGAAAAAGTAATAAATGCTCATCTCTCTGGTTGCCCTGTCTCAAGCTTCTGCTCTGTGCCAAGCACTTAACACATGTAACTGGGGTGATGCAAGTTTCCAATGAGATCACAATTATGTTCAGCACCTGGGACATGTTAGCCACTCAATACTTGTTGGATGAATAAATGAAAGAGTCAGTGGCTCTTGAGGTCTGGGTGAGCATCTGTGGGATCTCTCATCAACTGCTCCATCAGTCCAGGCATCTGTTGCACCACTGTCTGTCTCCTCCTCTTATCACAACCATTCCTTCCAAAGGCCACTGTTCTCAACTTTATCAGATCCTCTGCAGTTCTGGGTCCCCCAACTTCCTGGCACAAGACTAGTACTATCCCACCAAACCCACAGGAGGGAGATAATTGCCTTCCTGAACACTTGCTATTCATGATACATTTGCTATTTGAAAAAAAATCAGATTACAACACTATATAAATAAAACACACAGTAATACAATTTGTCTTTAAAGATTTTATTTATTATTCTTAGAGTGAGGGGAAGGGAGAGAGTCATCAGTGTATGGTTGCCTTTCACCTGCCTCCAGTTATGGATCTGTCTGGAGACCTGGCTTGCAACCTCATTATGTGCCCTGGTTGGGGAATCAATCAAACCAGGAACCTTAGGGTTTGCAGGCTGGTGCCTTACCCACTGTGCCAGCAGCCAGGGCAAAAATACAATTTTTTAAGAAGAATCAGAAACCTATGCACCAAAATGCTAATACGGTTATCTCAGGGTGGTACAATATTGGTTGGTTGAATTTTCTTTTTCCATTATTTTGTTCTGTATTTCTCAAATTTGTGGATCAAGAACAATTATGCATTGTTTTTGGAATAATAAACATTTGACTTATTTAATAAGGGGTGTTTTTGCCCTGGCTGGTAGCACAGTGGATAAGGCACTGGCCTGTGAACCCAAAGGTCGCTGGTTCGATTCCCAGCCAGGGCACATAACCAGGTTACAAGCCAGGTCTCTAGCCAGGTCCATAGCTGGAGGCAGGTAAAAGGCAATCACACATTGATGTCTCTCTCCCTCTCTGCCTCTCTCCTTCCCCTCTCTCTAAAAATAATAAAAACAAAATCTTTTAAAAACAAGAAAAAAGAAAACACAAGTTTAAAAATAAATAAATAAGTAAAAATAAGAGGTATTTTTGATAGCAGTTCAGGAACCTAGGAGGCAAGAACTATTCCCTATAAGGCCTTATTGTGGGTTAGGCTACTCATACAGCAACACTCCATTGACAAGAGGGCAAGGGGGATGAAACCACCTTACCAGCAGAAGCCCTATCCGCTAAGAAACCTCTGTCCCCGAGTTAGAAGCCAGTTTAACCATGGGGAGAAGGAAGTCCATCTGTTGACACAACGCATGCTCACTTCCTTCACAAATCTTCCCCAGCAGTCTATTTGCCAGGTGCCAAGAGCAACCCAGCTCCATCATGCCCACCATGCAACTTTCTGTCTTCCAATGACTTATCTCCTGGTCCTTCTATCTTCAAGAGTAAGACTTTGTCATTGCAAGCAAGCATCTTGACCACACACATTCTTAAAACAGTAAGGCATCTATTCACCTATGCATTCAACAAATTATTTAATGAATGGCTGTTACAAGTCAGTTGCTGTGTTGGGTAATGGGAATGCTATAGTGAGCAACTCACAGACTTAGTCCCTGCCCTCATGGAGTGCACAGTCCAGTGGGAAATTAAGACACAAATCAAGTAAACACATTAACAAATACATAATCAGAAACCAGAATAAGTGGACATTTCACGAGACATGACTGGGCTCGGAAAAATGAATAGGGGTTAAATGGGTAGGTAGTGTGGTACTTCTGCAGAAGGAGCAGGCTGTGCAAGGGCCCTGTGGCCCTGTATCAAATGCAAGGAGCAAAGAGAAGTGAGATATAAGGCTGGATAGATTGATAAGCAGGGTCCTGACCATGTAGGATTTTGTTAACCATGATGAGAATTTTGGTGTTTACCCTAAAATCAACATTGGAAGGTAGAAGCCCTTGATTAACCAAAAGTTTCAACTGGTTAGATCCATCTCTGCATTTGCCTTTTAGGAAAAGAGTCCAGAAGTCAAAGCATGAACTTTGCAATTCAGTTTAAAAGATTTCCAAGGTCTACCTCAGACCAGGACATCTTCGGATCCATACCATATACTATATTAATTGCTCCTATTAATCATTCATCATTTGCCAGGAGTTGTGATGACATATCTTTTATATACATTATCACATTTAATCCTTACAGTAAGATTTAGGTCTTTTCACGATCCCCATTTTACAGATGAGGAAACTGAGGTTCAGAGAAATGAGTAATAGTATATCCCAAATGACACAGCTAGTAAATGACAGAGCCAGGACTTAAATCCATATGATTCTGCCTCTCCTAAGCTATGCTGTTCCACCTGGGGTCCTGGGAACTAGAAGACAATCTTCAGGATTAGAAGACTCAGCTCCTTGGCTGGTGGCACAGTGGATACAGCGCTGGCCTGTGAACCCCAAGGTTGCTGGTTCAATTCCCAGCCAGGGCACATAACCAGGTTGCAAGCCAGGTCTCCAGCCAGGTCCATAGCTGGAGGCAGGTGAAAGGCAACCATACATTGATATCTCTCTGCCTCTCTGCCTCTCTCCCTTCCCCTCTCTCTGAAAAATAATATAATCTTTAGAGAGAGAGGAAAAAAAAAAAAAAAAGACTCCGCTCCTGAAAGCTCCTCAATCATCCAAGAAAGTCTGGGAAAAGGAGGAAATGGTTACAGGAAGTCACAGCAGGAAAGAACATTTTCCACAGGGGGAAAGTATAGGGGAGAACCTACATGACACACCAGCAAGCATGGCAGGGAGGGGATCACAGAGCGGGAAAAGGCCCAGAGAGGGGTGGGCCAGATTATAGCAGGTTCTGGATGTGCATTAAGGAAAGCCACAGCCAACATGGGAGTCATGAGTGGTAAGGCAGCCACACACAATAATATAAAACCATCATGTGTCTTCAAGGTGCAGCCCACTTGCAAACCGTGGCAAAAAGCTTTATCAAACCCTCTGCCTGCACTTGGGAGCTTTAAAATGATGCATTGTAGTCAATCAACTTCGATTTGGGGAAGAGACATCATACTCTTTAAGAAATGTGTCCAGGGAAAAGTGTTGGCCAGCAATGTACAGTCTCCAAGGTCTAAGACTGCACATCAGCAGTGGCAGTGGGGACAACAGGATAAAAAGGGTATTAGCTGGAATAACAAGTAACACCTTCACCAAGCCAGAGGTCACCTTTCCTTCTTCCTTTGTTGACTCTAGGCCCTGGAGAAATGCCATAGCAATTTATAGAAAGAACAGTTAAAGGTAGGCAGTGCCCAGATATTATTTCTGCCAGTTAATTTTAGTCCATGTGGTAAACATTCTGCATTTGCAAGTTGACATAGTTTAATAATAACTGCCTATGTCAATGATGAATGCCATCGTGATGGTGCAAACACCCCTCTGGGCTAGAGCACCTGCAATGGGGGCTAACTGCCTCGTCTCCTGTCCTTTCAGTTCTTGTTAATAATGATGATGATAATTCACATTTGTATGGCTTCATGGTTTCAGAGAGCCTTGGGCTTTCCCAGAGCACTCACCTACTTTACTTCACTTGTTCCCTCTACAACATGTAGGATCTGTTTTGGCCACTCTGGGAACCTGAAGCTTGACAGGGTCAGAAAAGGCCATACAATTCAGGGTTCTGTATGAAATAGGAACTACAAACCCAGACGCCTGCAGAGTAAAGGCAGGTGACAGTAAGTAAAGATGCAGAAATGGTAAGCAGCAGAAAAGGGTGGAGTCTGTGGCAAACTGGAGTGCATGCAGAAAGGTGGGACAAGCTACTTCTCATCTTATACCCACCAATTATTTCCATGTGGTAATGTGAGTCCTGTGCTGTCAGAACTTTCAACGCACTAAGAGCTGAAGTAAAAGGCCAGATGCTGTATAAATCTCCCAATTATTAAGTTACTATAATTGGATCTTTTTCGTTAAAAATGTATTTACTTAGAAGCATTTTGAATGTCAACAAAACTACAACTTGTTTTGGGGATCGTTCGAGTGGTATTCAGTTCACAGAACAATTATTTTGTACAAGCTGCATCGAAAACAACTGAAGATGAAAAAACTGCTATCCCATATAACTAATTTGTGCTGTGCACCAACAAGAACGTGACTTAAACTTCAATGCCAATTCACAACCCCCCTACTGTACAAGGCAAAGTTAGTTATTATTAAAAACACCAGCAGGACAGGACTCTCCAAAGACACATTTGGTAGTGCGTTAACTATACAGAAAAAGACACTGTACGGTTTAAACACAAATCTTACACAGCTTTACATTTCATTTTTTTCTTCTTTGATTTTTATTATTTTTTTAAGTTTATTGTTGTTGTATTACATTCATCTCATTCCCCCCCCCCCGCTCTCCTCTTCCCCACCCTCCCATCCCCCCACCACAGTTCACCCCACATGTTGTCCATGTCCATGGGTCATCCATGCTAGTTCCTTTAGTTGCATGTAGGGAGGTTAATGGCTTTGTAGACTAGACTAGAAAAAAAGAACTACGCCAGAATCAACTTATTCATCATCACCATCTTCTTCCGCTTTCTATTCATCCTCTTCATCTGCCTGTCTTCCATCTTTCCCTTGCTTTGCTCAGCCTTGAGACTCCTTTTCTGCAGAGGCAGGCTCTCCTTCAGCTCAGGCTGCAAGAGCCTCCTTCCCGTGTTCCTCCTTCAGCACAGCCACTGTCCTGCTGTCAGGCTTCTCATCCTGCAGCCCTGCGACTCCACAGCTCCCCCGCGGCTCTGCAGCATCACCAGTGGACAGAGGGGACCACACGCCTTTGATCTGGGGTGAGACTCAGAACCGAACAAGAAAAAGGCTGATGGGGGCCTCTTGAGTGCATTGGGATCTTCGAACTTCTTTCTTGTTTCCCCTTTAGGAAAAATGTAAGTTGTCAATTCTTTCAGAACGGCCTTGTCCGTCTTTGCCAGGTCTTCACATCTCCCTTTCTCTTTGGGAGACATGGTCTTCCACCTCACTGAGCACTTAGAAAACAACTCCGTGCTTCTTCATGCGCTCCTCCTGGCTAGTTTGCACAAAGAAAGCAAGTAGTGACATTTTGCCTCCCAGCTTCTTAGGATCTCCTTTGCCTGAGTTTTATGACTTGTCCTCAGCGAGCACAGAGTCGCCCGGTGCCTGTCTGGTGCACGCTGGCCCCGGTGTTGTCTCTGTGGAGCTTAATGTACTGCTGAAACTGGATTTTTTTTAAACACCATACCAACCCAACAAAATATAGTTGGGGGCTGGAAATAGTCCTTGGGCCCCCCAATTTGTGACATCTAAAGCAACTTGAAAGGGGTTTTTTAAAGCTGGGAGTTTATGGAGTTGACAAAAGGGTAAACCCGATTCAAACTAACTTAAACAAAGGGGTTTTATTTAAATGGTAGCTAAAAGAAGGATTAAAACATCAGCCCACGGGAAACATAGGGAAAAGGGTGAGCCTTAGAAACAGCTGAAACCAGAGCTCCTATGTCGCTGCCTTTCATCTGTTTCCTTCTGCATATCAGATCCACCTCTCCCCTCGCAGGCTGGCCTTCTCTCCAAGTACCAAGTTCCATCCTCGGGGAGATGCTGATGAACATTCTCTGTTCCACACAAAAAATACTCTCACCACCCTGTCACGGGTTAGTGCAGGTACCTATACAGATAAGTATCACAGTGGGCCAACTCCAGTGAGCTGCCCAACTCTGAGCAAGCCAATTGGCCAAGAAGTCAACATGGAAGAATATAGCCGTTGCCACCAGAATCACATAAAGGGTGGAGTTACTGCAAAAAAAAAAAGAGAGGGTTCTGATTGCAAAAGAAGGGAGGGTCCTGGGCACACAGGTGTCCAAAAACCCACTACTAGATCATTCTACATTATAGACAAGACTTTAAAAGACAATGAATGTAGTGATCACCTCATGGTGTTACACAGATCACTGCCAAGCTGCCAAAGGTGTTGGCTCCTTATGGCTCACCACTGTGTCCACCCCAGAAATCTCTCTTGCCGAAGGAAGCATCCTCACCCAAAGCCACACCCCCAGGAGGCACTGCACACCTTATGCCTGGTCAGTGTTGGATGCAAGTTTGAAGGCCTTGCCCAGCTTCAGAGCTCCTACCTAGTGCGATTGTCTGAGGCCTCATCTACCACCTCATCACAGTCCAACTGCTCCCTTCACCTAATTCTGCTCACTCCTTCATGGGTGGAGCTCCCCATCCAGCAAACTTCCTACAGGTGAACCTCCACCTTGGAGTCATTTCCAAGGAGAGCTGATACCAAGAGTAGACCCAGCAGTCAGGCTCGAACATGTGCTCTGGAGCTGCTCACCCACTGGCTGGCTGACAGAGCCCTATGGTCAGTGGAGGGTAGAAGGGCATCCTCTCTCAGAATGCAGTGACAGTGCCACAGTTAACCTTTCTGCTTGTGGTGCCCTGGGGTAGGGTGCTGGTGGGAGGGTGGGTAAGATATCTCAGGGGTTCAGGAGGTTCAGAAGTCATATCAGGCCTGATGTACATGGAGACAGAGACAAATCTGATCCCACCCTGAATTCCTAGCACAGGACCTTCCCAGAAAACAAGGCTCAGTCATTTATGCTGAGAACCATTCCCCTTTTCAGGCTCAAGTCTCCTAGCTTGCAAAAAAAAAAAAGAATACTTTTCAAATTGAAATTTCCTAAGGCTGGATGGACAGGATGAACAGATAGACTTGTTGGACTGACAGTAATAAGCCCCACTCTCCCATGCCAATGGGACAGCCTGAAGAAGGGTAGGACGCTTCAAAGCCTCCCGTAGCCTCAACAGAGAGGGTACAGCACCCACAAAATTGTTCCAATCATGCAAGAACCAGCAGGTGCCCCAGAGAGGCAAACAGACCACAGAACGACTTGGCCGAGCCACAGCAGGCGCGTGGCAGCAGAGGCCTGAGGCTCCAGGCGTGAGCCACCAGCCCTTTCATCCACTATCCACCCAAATCTCTTCTGTGGACCCCAGCAATTGGAACTGAGACACATAATAGATGCTCAGAAGATATGGCTGAATGTATTTACTGATTACCAAGCACTTCTCATCCATCATCACCTAAGACCTTCAAGAGAGCCACAAGAAGCATTAAGGGTCATTTCCCCCATTTTATGGATGAGGAACCTGAGGCTCTGATAACTCAGTGGTTTGCTCCAGGTCATGTAGCTGAAAAAGAGACAAAGCCAGGACTCAACCTCTGGCCTCTGGCTTTCACGCCTCTGCTCTTGAACACACCAAAAGCCCATTAAGATGGAGAATAGGTGTGCCAACTTCTCTGTGCTAGGCAGGAAGGACAAGCCAGGTACAGTGAAGTATTCAAATGCTTGCCCCTGTCTCTCTATTTGACTCACTATGTCTTCTACAACACCCACCCCGATCACCACCATAGGTCTTTATCTGGATGCTGCCTATCCCGTCCTCGTGCCTCTAAGCCTTCTCATTCCTCAAAGCTCCATGGATTTCAGCCTTCCCCCTGATGGTCCTTACAGATTCCTGCCTCCCTCCCTAATCTTGGCCTCTGGTCTTGAGCCTGGATAAAATGACCTCCACAGGGTCCACACTTTCTCAGTGTCTATTCTGGAAAGTTCCCCCTCATACCTTATCAAAGCATTAGGCCTCTAGGTGAGACTACCAGCTCCCTGTACATGGGGTTAGAGAGTAAGGAGCTGTGTTATGGACTGAATGTGCCTCTTCCCCAAAATTCCTATGTTGAACCCCTAACACCCAATGTTATACTATTTGGAGATGGGGCTATTGGAGATTAGGGTTAAATGAGGTCATGACAGGATTAATGACTTTATAAGAAGATGGAGAGAGAGGCACAGGAAGAAGGAAGCCATCTGCAAGCCAGGAAGAGAGTCCTCACCAGAAATGAAATTGGCTGGCACCCTAGCCTTGGACTTTTGGCCTCCAGAGCTATGAGAAATCAATGTCTGTTGTTTAAACCACCTGTCTAGACTATGCATTCTGTCATGGCAGCCTAAGCAGACTAAGGCAAGCTGCTTTTCATTCTCAATGATGCTCAGCCCATTACTATGCACAGAGCTGACCTAGATTTTGTTCAACACCGTGTCCTTATATTATCCTGGTGAGAAAGTCCCAGACCACAGAGGTGCAGTGAGAGGATGATGAAGGAAGAGGCGGGGCCAGACAGAGGCTGTCTGGAAACAGCCTTCTGACAGACTTGCCAAGAGCCCTGGGAGCAGCTGGCCACACACCCCCAGCACACTCTGCACCGGCTCCTGTCCCCAACAACTACCAGCCCCACAGCCTCCCAGCTCTCTGCCAGCTCTTCCCTCAGACATTAGCAGGATGGGGCTCCTCAGGATAGCCAGAAGGCACTGCCAACAGCACAGGGTGCCAGAACCCTACCCACGTGGGCCCCAAGAGCTCTGTCTCATTTCAGACTGTTCCACAAATCAGACCCCCAGCAAAGCAAAACTGAGCTTCCCTGACAGCTGGCCACCAGGCCTGTCCCAGAGCACAGGAAAGAAACTGTGATGGGGCTGTGCAGAGCCACAGGCCAGCTCTCTCCTCCATCCACAGCTCCCTAACAAGCCTGAGAAGAGCCCTCGCAGGGTCCCTGAGCAGAGGCCCAGGAAAGGGCATTAGCAAGGAGACGGACGTGAAAATACATGTTTATTGCTGCTCATATGTTTTGTATTTGGTAACCAGTTTCAAGAAAACAAGTTACTTGACCTGCCCCTATCTCTCTGAATAGTTCACAAGGAAACAAAAGTTGGTTCTGCAGCCACGGAGCTGTGGCCATTTTTATTTAGTTGATGTAGATCTGCAATGTGAAAAAATATGTCCCTGGGAGACAAATATTTCTCAGTGGAACCCCAAACTTAGATTCAGTGTTACTTTATTTAACTCTTTCCCCCCTAGTCAAATGTAATTTGTGTAATTGATAACTGGCATAAAACATTATGTAGACTTAAGATATACAATAAGTTGATTTGATACACTTATATATTGCAATATGATTACGAACAGAACATCAGCTAACAGCTCCATCTTGTTATTTAACTCAATAATTTGCTCGACCTTTCTCAGACCATATGCTAAAGACAGGCTCAGGCTTCCAGACTAGTCCTCAGTCTTAAATTTCCTTTCTTTTTGAGAAAATACCAAGTCAGACCTTCTCTCAGGTTAAAGGCAATTCTGTTTCTATGAAAATAGTAGGATCAAAGGTTGAGAATAAAGATAACTCAGACGCTGGGTTTGGCTATCCCCTCGAAACCAGATGTATGCAGATCTTCAGTATGCATTGTTCTGAGAATTCTGTGCTTTGACATGGATGTTGAAACCAATTCCACCCTCATGACCTAATCACCCCCAAAGGCTGAACCTCCAAGCACCGTCACATTGGGGGTTAGTATTTGAACATACAAATTTGGGGACACAAACATTTAGTTTCTAGCAGAAGCCAAGACTTTGAAGAAGGGTTCCAAGGTACCACCAGAGCATGGCACAGAGCATAGTGTGGGTTTCAGAGCCAGACAGCCTTGGATGCTGCCATTATTGTCCAAGCCCCTTCCAGTTGGGTCCTCAGTGATTGAAAGTCAGGTACATCTCATGACATATCCCTACTCTGCACAGTCTCATTCTAGCCAGGTTCCAACTCTACCCATCACTCACCATGAGGGTTGGGGTCAGGCATATGGGCCACACTTCCCACCTCCTACCACTCTACAGGAGATAGATTATATCTGGAGTAGAAGAAAGCATTTTCACAGTCATAAAATTCCAGGTCGAAGCCTCAATTTCATCACCCAATAACTGTCTGCCCAGAACACCGTTTGCCCCATATTCCAGGGTGTGACTTACAACTGTGTGGTTGACTAGGCAACCCTGTCTACAGATCTGGCCAAGATCATTTCATCTCTGGACCATAAATAACTGTTAGTGCTTTCCTGTCATGCACACTCCCCAGGTATCAGACACTGTACCAAACCTTTTACCTACAATGATCTCACTGAATCCTGACAACAACCCTAGGAAGTGGGACTACCAATTTCCCCCACCTTACAGCTCAAGAAACTAAGGCCCTGAAAATCAAGTGGCTTGTCCAAGGTCACACAATTTGGAAGTCCAGAGACAGGATTCCAATTGAGATCCAACCGGCTCAAGAGCCCATGTGTTTGAAGTTTGAGTTCTGCACATCAGGGGCCCAGGAAACATTATTGTCTCCCAGGATCCGACACACAGTCTCATTCTGCTCTTATCACCCACCAATCAGCCTAGAAAAGGAGGTAGAATGTTGACTTCACATTCCAAATCTGGCCAGCCCTGGCCAGTCAGCCAGAGTGAAGCTGACATGAGCAGGGAAATACTGCAAGATAACTCCAGACGTGGACAACGAGACAGTGCCCCTTGAGAAATATGGAGGCAGCACGCCTACACAAGGCCAGGCCTGCCCAGCATCTCATCAGTCTGGGTTCTGGGGCTGCAGCCTGGTCTTACCTGCCAATTTCCACGCCTGGCTAAGCCTCCTCCGCCGCCCCTCTGGCTTCCAGGTGTCTAATCAGCCTGCAGATTCCGCCCTGGAGAACTGGGCTGTTTGCCTTGCCCCTCTGGAGGGCAGGCGGAGCAGTGGAAGGGGCAGCAATTCTGGAGCCATCACAACTCTTGGCTGAAACCAAACATGACAGATTTACCATTGGGCAGGCTGTTCCATTTATTATTTAACACTCGCAATAAATATTTGCATGACCCAGCACTGAAGGGAACACTCTGTGATAACTCATTGCATTTCCCTGCCAAACTCCACCGCTATATATTCCAAAGCTGCGGCAGGAATATTTTCTGCTGTTCTAAGGAGCCAGGTGATGTTCCTCTGGTAGAAATCATTTTCTCTCCTGTCTCCAAAGAGGGGAAAAGGAAGAGGGAGGCTGTAGTTCCAAGAAGCAACTAGATGAGGAAGAAGGTGAAGATGAAACAAACTAGCAGGCACTCAGCACCCCTGCACGCCAGGCTCTGGTATGCGCTTCACATTCACTCGTTCAACACGTATCTCTTGAGGGTAGAGCCACCAGACTTAACAAATGAAATAGAGGACAATTGGTTAAATTTGAAATGCAAACACACAATGAATAATTTTTAGTACCAGAGCATTCCCACACAACACTAGGAGATTATCTGATGTTTATCTAAAATTCAGATTTACCTGGGCCCCCTGTTTTTCTCTGATAATCCTAACTGAGGTTATGCCTGACCACAAATGAGGAGCAAAAGGGGTTTATTTTCTATTGGGGTTCAGGGAAGGGCCTTTAAGAAGGTGACACTTGAGTGGAGATGTCAATAAATGGAGACATCATGATTCAAGGGGAATAGTTCCAGGCAAAGGGAAGAGCCCATGCAAAGGCCCTGAGGCTGGGGGAAAAGTGGGGCATTTGAGAAGCAGAGGGAAAGCCATGTGAGTAAAGGAGGGGAACAGGACAGGAGAGACCACAGCGTCTGTGGTCATAATAAAGAATTTGGATGTTATTCTCAGCCAAAGGAAAACCATTGAATGACTTTTCAGCTGGAAATGGCCCAAGGGGGTCCAACTCCTGCTGCCTGGATTTCTGAATCCAGCTGAGACACAGTGGACCTAGCATTGACAGGAAAGGAAAAGAGGAGGAATGAGGGAAGAAGAAACTGCTTTACAGGGCAGCTGACCAGGTCTCACAGGAACTGTTCGCACAGTAGCAAACCAGCCGCCCTCAACAGAAACCAACACGTTTACCCAGAGTTGTTCCCCAAGCCATGCAGCTGGAGGGAGGAAGACATCGGAGGCAGTGACAGTGCTATCAATTTCCATTTTGTTTATGCCAAATACAGAAAAGGACATTTCAAAGACTTTTAAAAATAACTTCTAAACAACTCCAGGGTAGGAGGAAAAAAAGAGAGAAAAGTTATAGTCAGCCTGCTCGAGAATAGTGATAATGACAATAAGGAATGCAAATAAAATAAAATAACTGTATTATGAACCAGAAGGGGAGATTGTGGCATTCTTATTCCATAGAAATGGGAACTAAGACTCAGAAAAGCAGGGTCCAACAGCTAGGAAAGGGCCAGGCAGGGTTTAAAGGTATGTTTGGCCCCAAAGCCCTCTGGGAACTTGCTATGAACTGAATTATGCTACCTTCCCCAACAACAAAAAAAAATCATATGCTAAAGCCCTAATTTCAGTGTGACTATCTGGAGAAAGGGTGTTTAGGAGATAATTAAGGTTAAATGAGGTCATAAAAGTTCAGCCCTAATTGTTTAGGACCACAGGAAGAAAGAGGTACCCTCCTCCCTCCCTCTGTTCCTCTCTCCCAGTCATGGGAGGACACAGCGAGAAGGCAGCCTCTGCAAGCCAGAAAGAGGGCCCTCACCATGAACCCAACCATAGGTCCCCCAGTCTCAGACTCCCAGCCTCCAGAAGTGTGAGCAGTCAATACCTGCAGTCTGTGGTATCTTGTCATGGCAGCCAGGCGGACTGAGGGAACTGAAGTGAACCCAACCACAGCCCAGCTCTTGGCCAGCCTGTCCTGTCAGCCCCGCTATGCAAAGCCAAATCCTTTACCCTACCTCCTCTTCTGCCTTCCTTCTCACCTGACACCTATAGGGGTTCCCCAGCTGGCAAGCTTTTCCCTTCTGCCCTTCTCCCCCACAGTACTCACATACTTCAGTAAAAGTCAAGCACACGGACTCCTCTGGAGAGGAACACAGTGGCAGAGTGGAAGGAGCACAACTTTTGAAACCTGAATTCCAACCCCAGCTCTAGCAACAACTAATTGGGTGGCCTCTAGTAAACACCTGAATTTCAATTCCCCCTTCTGAAGAATAGGGATAATACAATCCACCTCACTAGGATCTTTGTGGAATTAAGTAAGATGCCAGATATAAAAAAATTAAAAAGTTAACACAATGCCTGACTCATAGTCAGCACCTGGTATGAAATAGCTATTAGTAATAATTACAATAACATTCAAAAGGTCCATTCGTTCAACAAATTTTTATCGAATACCAACTATGTGCTAGACACTTGGGATACAACTGAAAACAAGACACACATGATTCTACCTTCATGAAGCATCTAATGGAAGAAAAAGTATAATGAGAGAATCATTGTGAAAGTCCTAAAAAGGTTGAATCAAGAATCAAGTATAAAAGTACGAAAAGGATTGAAAAGTGCTGTAAAGGCAGGAGCTTTCTGCAACAGAATCATCTACTTCAGCATCAGAGAAGGCCTCAAGACACTTAGTTGAGACTTGGCATGTGAAGGAACCAGCCAAGCAAAGACCAGAAGGCATAAGCCTTCCCAGAACAGAGAACAGCCTGGGTAAAGGCAGGGAGGCTGGACAGAATTGGGCTTGTACCGGGGGATTATGGGAGGCCACTGGAGGAGGTAAGGAAGGGAGATGCAGTTAGAGAAGTCAGCCAGGATCACAGCATGCAGGATCGGATAATCCACTTCTGGGCTATTCTGAAATGAAAGAGAAGCAGTGCTCAAACAAAGAATAAGCACATTGGCTGGTACAGAATAAAGGCTCAAGAAATGTGAGCTCCCTTCGCTAACTTGATACAACCAAAATAAATTAAAATGGCCCCCCTGTTTTGAGTTTTGGGGTTTGGTTTTAAACCATGGACTGGTAGGGTGAGGTGAGGTGAGAGAGGGAATGAGAGGGAACATGTTCAAAATCAAACGAGCCAGAATGCCTGGTTAGAAATTTCCTCTCGGGCTCTCTACAGGAATGGCCATCAGTGGAACGACAGGAGATAGAACAGAAGTCAGCAGAACCTGGGATGAAGCTGCCCCCAACCCACTTCCACTGATGTGGCCTGTCTGAGGAAAGAGTCTGCCAACCTCCTCCAGACACCAGGCTGGTCTATCATAGCCACTCCAGGCTGAAACAATGAGCCTGGGCCAGAAATGCAAAATATGTTGCTGTTGGAAAAATGCTTGGAAAAAAAAAAAAAAAAGAAGGAAGGATGAAAGGAAAGAGAGAAGGAAAGAGAGAGACGAAAGGAAAGGAAAGGAAAGGAATCTAGCAAGTGGTGAGGACAGAGCCACAGTCTAAGTCTATGAATTCATCCAGCATGGAGTAGGGTGCGGTAACTCAGACCCTTCTTGGACTTTTAAAATTCACTTATTTTATTTACGCCATCACTATCCACATAGAACTTAGACTCCAAGAAATAGGTATGACAAAACTATAAAATATAAATTAAAAGCTGGAACGAGGAAAATAGTTTAGAATAAGAAGTAATGACAGGAATAAAGCAGGAGGGGAGGTAGAATAAAGGTACATAGCATAGGCCAGAAGGTCAGTTACTAAACTAGATCTGAAAATGTGGCTCTGAGTTCCCTGTTGGTCAAGTTGGAAAGGACAGGAGAAGCTGTGCTCATGACCCCAAGGACACAGACACTCACCTCTCTAGAACCAGCGCTGCCCTGCCATCTAATCTCAAGTGAGTGATTCAGTTTCTTCAGCTCCAAAAAGGGATAAAAAAAACTACTGAATCTTTATGGCCCCCTTTTTAATTTAAAAAATAAATAAATAATAAGCTCTAATAAAAACCAAGAATGGTTCACCTTTCAGCTCAGATTCCAAAATAAGAATCCCAAACCCAAATGTCTCTCTAAGGGCCAATCGGCACCAAAAATGAGAGAAGCAGTCCCAGCACAACACAATAGGGAGTGGGAGGGAGTGGGAGTGGACGGGAGTGGACGGGAGGGGAGGGGAGGGGAGGGGAGGGGAGGGGAGTGGGGTGAACTATGGCGCTTGGAGAGCCTGTGCTCAGTCTGAAGGGGACGCTTCTCAGCTGCAGCTAATCATTGCCCTGCAGGCATGTGGGTCCATGTTCTGATTTTTTAAGAGGAGCTTAAAATCAGAGTTTTTAATGCAAACTCATGTAACTTTTAAATGTTTGCTTCTAATTCAAAGTGACTTAATGTACAAGTCAAACATAGCCGCCCCACCTGAAAGCCAATTTCCAGAAAGAAACAGCAGATCCCTTTAATTTCTTCTATCTTGAAGTTAAATTGCAACCCAGACCCTATCTTCCCTCCACTAAGCATCTCAAAGAGTACATCCCAACAAAGATATGTTGAGGCCCTACTGTATTTTAGGGATAGTGAAGGATACATCAGTGTAATAAAGATGTCTTCACCAAGTAACCAGATCGGCCCAGCTATCTACGCATTCAGAATGCTGAATTGCTCCCAGAAAGTTCTCAAGGTTAGGTGATCTGTGTGGAATTCAGCCCTTTCTAGATGACCTTCAAAGCATACTGCTGCATTTATTTCTACTAGAAGCCAGGAAACACCCATTCCTCTCCATCATTTTTCCTCTGCCCAGTCCCCTGGATAAGCTTCAGAGAGCCCTGCTACTCCATTCACTGCCAGTTCAGTACAGCAAGCATTTGACAAATGTCCACTAGATACAGGTACTGTGCTGAGTTTGGGTTATCAAGAGCATATGTAGTGCCCTAGCCTGGTAGTTCCATTGGTTGGAGCACTGTCTCAATACACCAAGGCTGTGGGTTCACCTCCCCACGTGCCACCCCACCCCCACCCCCACTCAAGGCACAGATGAAGGAGGACCAAAAAAATTTTTTTTTTTTATTTATAAAAAATTATGTATTTATTCTTACATATTTAAACCTCAGTCACCTTCAAAGTACTCTCCATTTGATGCAATGCACCTATTGAGATGTTCTTTCCACTGTTCAACACAGTTTTTGGTGCCTTTCGGTGCTTGTGCCTTTTTTTTTGTTTTACCTCCTCCACATCAGCAAAACATTTACCTTTGAAGACTTTCTTCATTTTGGGGAAACAAAAAACATTTACCTTTGAAGACTTTTTTTCTCTTTGGGGAGATACTGGGTGAATAGAGAAGGTGGGGCATGGGGGGGTCATGCCATCTTTTGGTAAAAATTTGCTGAACACTCAGCATGGTGTGGGCACATGTGCTCATAAATCACCCATCATGAAATGGGCAAAGACGTTGGGAGAGTCTTCAAAAAGATTCACTGAAGCCAAACACAACCTCTCACAACAATGCCAGCTGGTACACTGATACAGATGGGTTCCTAGAACACTCACCTAGCTGGGGAAGCCTATACAAGACACAACCCTCCACAAGATAATTCAGGTTTTGGGGCCCACCTCCCTCAAAGCAATCAATGCATAAATAAATAAATAAATAAACCAATGTTTCTCTCTCTCTTCTTCCCTTCATCCCTCCTCATCTCTCTCTAAAATCAATAAAATATTTTAAAATATATATTTTTAAATTCTTAAAAGATTATATGCAGTCTCTAGTACATTGTAGGGGCTCAACAAATAAAACCATTGCTAGTTTCAGAAACCAACTGGAAAATAAAAGCTGGTTTTCTTTTCTTAAATTTTTTCATTTTTCAATTATAGTTGGCATTCAATATTGTATTAGTTTTGGGTATACAGTATAGTTTCAGGTGTAATTTATATAATTTATGAAGTGATATTCCCGACCTGACACCATACAGAGTTACTGGCAGTTATTTTTTTTAAAAAACACCTTAACTGTCTTACCTCCTCTTTTTCACCATCTTTTCAACAAGAAGTTCACTACATAAAACAAAACACTCCTGAACAATGAGGATCCCTCAGACCCTTCAAAACAGCACATGTACCTGTCCTGGAGCCTTGATTTATGTCGCCATTATTCCTGGTTGTCCCTCTGTACGTATATAGTACATGGCCCTCCTGGCCCTGCCCTGTCTCTCGATCCAGGGTTGGCAGTCCATACTCATCCTTGGTTAGAGTATGTGCTCAGGGACTGCAGCCCTGGAATTTTCTTTTCCTTTTAAGCTGCAAGTTGTCTCACACGTTTAATATCGATGGCACTTGACTGTTGCCTGCCTACTAGGGAGGTGGTATTGGCTCGGGCTCTTTCCACGGCAAAGCAACAGAAAAGCAGCTGGAATCAGTTAAGCAAACAGTGAATTGATTGTTCCACAGATGCGAGGAGTCCAGGGAGGGTAGCTCCCGGGTCAGATACAGTAGGATTCAGGACCCCAAACAATACTGTGGGGCCATCTCGCCATCCCTTGATTCTACTCTCCTCCTTGGTGGTGGCCTGTGGTGGCTTTTGGCGACCCCAGTTGTTAAGGGCTAACCAGAGACGTCCAGCCAGAATCAAAAATCAAAAGGGATTCAGTGATATGGAGCAGCCTGAGTGCAATCCCCTGTCCCGGTTCCCCCGCTGCCATGAGGCCTTATTGGCTCTCGGTCCTGCATGGAGGCCGCATCTTCTTCTCAGGCGGCAGCCTGTCGGAGGTCCTGGACTCACGTGTCCACGGGGCAGCGGGAGCCCCGCCCCCCCCCCCCCCACTCCCGCACCCCCGTCCATGGAATGCGCGCTCCACCCACTCCTTCCGCGCGGGAAGCTCTTTCTAGCGCTCAGCCTCGACAGCAAGGAGTCTTGAGACCACCGGGCCCTACAGGAGACTGAGCTCCGCGCAGAAGCTTCAAGATCCTGGCGGGCGGGTGGGGAGCTGTCGTCTCTCGGCGAAGGCAGGTAAGTCCACCTCCTGGTTAAAACTGCCCTCTGGAGCGGCCTGCCTTGTCCGGCTCTCTGTGCCCTCTGGCTACAGCGCCAAATTCAAATTTCACCAGAGAACTCCGAGTTGGCACTTCCTCAACCCTGGCAAGTTACCTCATCTCCCTCCCACAACTGAGACAGAAGCCCCTCCTCTTCCTGTTTCCAGGGCCCCGCCACTGAGTCCTCTCTCGGTCCAAAGGGGAGCTGTCAGCCCTCGGGTCATTGGTAGAGCGCATTTGATGGTTAGACCCTGCACCCAATGACTGGTCAGCTTGATTCCAGTGTCAGCCTCACCAACTTCTGAAGGACTCTTTCATCTCCAGTTTGGAAATGATTTTTGTTACAAGTGATAGAACCCTGACTATTAAAAGGATAGTGAAGAATCTGGAGTAATTACTATTATTATAAGATATAATATGATTATGAGATATAACGTAGTTTTAGTAGTATTATTAGATTATTAGATATAGCATATTATAGTTATTAGATATAATAATATTGTATTGATTACCATAACTGAAGGGTAAGGGAAATGAGAAGTTGGTCAAAGGGTACACATTTCCAGTTATAACGTGAATTTGTTCTGGGGATCTAATGTACAACATGACGATTATGGTTAATAATACTATATTATATACTTGAAAGTTACTAGGAGAGCAGATCTTAAGTGTTCTCACCACATAAAAGAAATGGTGATTATATGACGTGACAGAAGTGGTGATAATCATTTTGCAACATGTAAGCATATCAAATAAATAAGTTATACACCTTAAACTTATACAGTGCTATGTCAGTTATATCTCAATAAAGCTGGGAAAAATAATATTATATCTAATTATCAGTAGTAGTAGATAAATTAATAACATTGTTGCTATTATTATTATTAGGATGTGGAAGGGAAGGGATGAAGGAGAAAAAACATTTATGAAGCTAAAATCTCTCAGGTGCTATTCCAAGCACTTTGCATATATCTCTTTTATTCCTCATAACCACCCTACATGGTAAGTATTCCCATTTATCCCATTTTACAGAAGCCAAAAAAATAATAATAATGCTGTCATACACCTAGGCTGTGAGCCAGAGTTTGAACCTAACTGGTCTGGCTCCAGAGGCCACATTCATCACTATTAAACTATGTTCACAGGACGAGCAACCAGAAAAGCAGACGTGTACAAGTATAACTGAAACCAAGCATTTAAATTCCAACAGGAATTCATTGCTCTTCATCTCTGCCTCTGTCAACTTTTTCCTTCTCGCAGCAGATAAGCTTTCCTCCTGTTGCAGAAGATGAGGTTCCCTACAGACCCAGCCTCATGTCTCACAGCTGCCACTGTAGAGAAGGGCTGACTGACACTCTCTGCTTCTGAATTCAAAGTCCCAGGGAAGGGCTCTGATTGGCCTAACTTAGGGCGTGTGCCAACCTCTAAACCAATCACGTATGACCAGGGGGCCAGAGTACTATAGTTTCAGGGCTTTGGTGTCAAGTCAATCAATGGCAAGTAGAGGCAGGGCCACAGTAGGGAGTCAAAGTGTCCGGAATGGCAAAGGGGCGAAAAGCCATTGTCATAAGAAAGGAGGCATGCTGGGGACACCAGTACTTAATTCATCCTGAGAGCAAGGGAAGTTTTCCAGAAAGCCTCACTTGGAAGAAGCCAGCTGACTGCGGATTGAGGCCCTCGCAGCTGTAGCCCTTGTGACATCTGGTCCAGATGCCAGGCATCATTCATTCAGAAGTGCACATGCAGCTTTAATGAGCGACTAAAGAGAACAGTCCTCTGGGACTCCCTCAAAGAGACATTAGCATTCATTATCCCCCTGCTTGGCCTGCCTGCATGAAATATGAAGGGGGTCTTTGAAGACACATTGAGAGTATTTAGCAAATGCTCCTGACCAGCTTTTCTGAAAATACCCCAAGTGCAGGACTTTGTCATCTGTTAAATCTCACAGTTGCCGGGTTTTGGCAGGAGGTGGGCTAAATTGACAATTGACATTCATTTTCTCATCATCCTATTTGACAGTTCCGCAGTTTCTTCCTCCCCCAGCCCAAGCCTGATTTACATCTCAAGACCCCTAGGGTGGTGCAGCAAGAAAGCAGGCTCTACAGTCAAAACTGTGTTTGAATCTTGGATTTGCTGCTCACCAGCTGGGTGATCTTGAGAAAGCTATTCCACCTGTCTGAACCTCAGATAAGTGGATAATGGAGTTAAGATAATGGAGTCAAGAGGATTATAAATAACAGGGGGAGTCCTATAATAGTCAGGATAGAATGACTATGCTGCCATGTCAAATAAAACCCCAAATATCAGTAGCTTAGTGCCGCAGAGGTTTTTTCTCATTCACTCCAAGTTTCCTGCCACATGATAGGAGCTCTTCCATGGCAGGACAAAATAGGGCCAAGCCACCAAGAGATGCTAACAGCAGCAAAAGTAGCCAATGGACAGATGTATAAAACACCTTGGTGCCACTGAGTCCCTAGTCCCAGGGCCATGCATCAACTCCCTCCATTCCATAAGCCACTAAGTTCTAGTTTTGATTAAACGTGCTTGCAATGGGCTTTGCTCACTGAAAATGATGCAACTAGTTAGATTAGCCATAGGGGTGCTGATGGACCACTTGCTGGGTGCTTAGTACATATGAGGCACTGTCAGTTGTGTCTCCTGAGCATGTTCCAGGCACTTCGAGTACACCATTGCTGCTCAGGGTCAGCTTCATTTCCATTATGCTTAGTTAACCTATGAGTTCATTTCTAAATTAGGAAACTGAGGCCCAGAGAGGTTAAGTCATATGCAGCCTCAGTTTGGGCTCTCCAGAAGCAACCGTGAGGCAAGAATTTATGTATAAATAGTTGATTTGGGAGGTGCAGAAAAATACCTATAGAGAAGGGGAACATGGGATAGGGCAGAGAAAGCAGCTGATGAAGGCTGTGTTCTCCAGACAGCACCAGCTCTGGGCCACTGGAGCTTAATCCTGTGGGAGAACATTGTGAGTCAGTCTTATCCCAGCCACAGGGCCAGGGAGCTGCAGCACTTGCACACCCATCAGTCATTGGTGGAGGGATGCTCTCAGAAGCCTTAATTCCCAGACACATCTAGCCTGTCTTCTGCAAGGGCAGAGTAGCACTCCACAACTTTGAAGAAATTCTTCAGGCAAGGAGAGGGAGACATACCAGCAGCTGGAATTTGGCCATCCCCTGTTGCTATTGAAAGACCAAAGCAGTGGTGTGGCAGTAAATATTTAAGAACTGGCTTTCCAGATTGGGGTTGGGGGGAGGAAAGGAGGGAAGGAGAAAGGAAAAAGCCTTGATTTGTAATGCTTGCTGATTCCATGATGGAAATACTCCCACTCTGAAAATTTTCAAGCTACCAACTGGCTTGCAGAATTCCTGAACATTTTTGCAGAATTCCTGAAAAAAACAGCTGGCTCTTAAGAGCTGGTACTAGCTGACTCCCACACAGCACTAAGCCAGAGGGATGTGGGCAGGGCAATAAAAGCATCGGCCACAACTATTGACAGGACACTCTGGGTAGTTCAGTGTTGCAGGTATGGGCTTTACATTCTACCGTGGTGGATATTAGTCATCCTTATTCCTTCTTAGTCCAGGGACTCTGCAAAAGACTGTGGTGATAAACAGACATTGGGGAAGAGGAAGGAGAAGCTGGTGTTAAAAAGAAAGGGGTAGGGCTATTAATATTGAGAGAGAGCTTCAGAATCACTTATTCTGACCTCACATTGAATGCTGGGCTCCTCCTGATAGGCTTCCCACCTGCCCAGTGACCATCAGCTTCTCCTTGTATGGCTCCTGTAACAGGGGATTCGCCACTTCTCCCACCGCCAACCAGCCTCTGAAGAGTTCTACATCACCAGACCCAGATGGGATTCAAACAGCCAAGTGCCTGTGAAGAAGCAGTCATTTCACTGCATTCAAGGCAAAGGATGGTCTCAGTGCCAGAGGAAGGCACTTGAAGAATGAACAAGCCGCTGGATCAGACACATGGAGCAGATGAAGTGCCTGGTCCCAGACCAAGTTAAGCAATGGCTCCTTTTGTCAAAGCCACTCACCAAATGTGAGATGGTTTCATGATAAATGCTGGCCCGGGTCAGAACCATGAAACATCGTCTTCAACAGGGCTCTGTGACTTCTCCAGGGCTGTAAGAATAAGACAGAGCCCAAACTTTCCTGTGCACAAGTCGTTGGAAAGCTTCCTGGGTCCCACCCCTGGGGATGCCCACTCAGCAGGTCTGGGACAAGGCCTGGGAATCTGCATTTCTCAGGTGGTGCTGATGCTGGGAGCCGGACGGCTGTACAGCTTCACCGTGGTGCAGCCTATGCAACTGCATGGCACCCTGTGCTCAGAAAAGCCCTGTGCTGTTATCATCTTTTAAGTTCTTCACAAGTTTTTAGTAAGGGACCCCACATTTTCCTTTTGCTCTGAGCCCTACAAATGATACAGCTAGTCCTGGTTGCTGATCTCCAAACCAAACGTAAGCAACAGTCAATTACAGGAAGATCACAAGCAGACAAGCTTCTCCTAAGTGGAAATGTGAGTGTAGTTCATACGGTTCCGTTTACATTTACTGAGCACCTACTGTGTACTGGGCAGTGGTCTAGGTCCTGGGGAGGGACAGAGTACAATGATCGCAGAGCTTACTTGGGCTGACTATGGGCATTCACAGTGAATGGAGGATCTTACACTTCATTCATTCAGTATGTACAAGCCGGGCAGCATGCCGGCAGATGCACATGTTGTGTTGTACAAAAGACCAGGCTCTCTGGACAAGCTCAAAACCTCCTGAAGGAGAAAGACTCTTCTACCCCTACCAAAAAATGGGAAGTAAAACTGAACCAATTTAACAATTACACACACACACACACACACACACACACACACGCACACACGGGACAAAATGAACCAGAACAGAGATGTTCAAAAGTCTCAGAAACAGCCTTTAGAAGTATAAATTAGCAAGGTGGAGCTATAAAGCTATGAAGGTATAAAGAGAGCATCAACAGAAGAATTTTTAGTAGCAAGAGCCACCTGTCACTTTGTGAACCAGTCCCTCAGCTGGATGCTTGCCCAGCCTCCCAGCCACCCCAGAGGTAGGACTCTTTGCTGACCCTGCTTTGTAGTTGAGCAAACTGAAGCCCAGAGTTACATGCCCAAGGTTATACTGGAAGCAAGTGGTGGGGCTCAGGGCCACCTGGCCTCCAAATCTGCCCTCCTGACTGTTCATCCATACAGTTGAATGCCCAGCGCTGTCTCAAGAAAGAAGGGGAGACTTGGAGAGCCCCCATGCTGGGAGCATTCTGCACATGCGAACACACACACCCTTCCTGTGAAGAACTCAGAGCATCAACTGCAGCTTGGACTGAGATAGCGTCCTCATTGGAACTGGGAGGCAGTGTAGCATCATGACAGTGATGGGGGTCACCAGGGCCAGATTGACTAAGGTCAAGTCCTGACCTTGTCACCCCTTCGCTGTTTGACATGGACAAGTTACTTGGTCTCCAGGATTGGAGTGACCACATTCCAAGCACCAGCGGGCTCCACACATATCTAGCCCCCAAAGACTGGAAAGACATTCAGCACCTAAGAGTCATCTTTGAGAGACAGAAGGGTTCTCAAGGCAGAGCAGTTCATGTCCATTCAACCTCTGAAGCATATTGCACATCCATCCGCTCCTCTGGACTTCTGTTTCCACTGCGCTGGCCCAAGCCACGGTCATGTCTCCTTTGGTTAATCTAGTGATCTCCCAGCTGGTCATCCTGTCTGGGCTCTTAATCCCTACAGCAGAGATCAGCAAACTATGGCCCTTTGGCCAAATCTGGCCGGCCACCTGTTTTTGATCAATAAAGTTTTATTGGAAAAACACCACGTCCATTCATATGTGTACCATCTAGGGCTGTTTTCCCAACACAGTGGCAGAGCTGAGCAGTTGCTATAGAGACAGTATGTGGTGCATGAGGCCCGCAGTACTTGCTATCTGGCCTTTTGAAAGAAGTTTTCCAATCTCTGCTCTGCAGTCCTTTCTCCTCATGGCATCTGGTCATCTTTCTGAAATGGCAATCAGATCATCCTCTTAGAGCCCTCCATCCAGTGTCTTCCAGGGGACATTAGCAAACATCTCCATTCTGCGTCCCCTCTGGTAAAGTCCTACGTGACCTCCTCCCTGTGTATTTCACTGGTCTTCTCCCTTGCTGCTTTCTCCCCCCTCGGTCACTGTGCTCCCACCACAGTCCTGTTTATTACTTCTTCTTGATCCTTGACCCCACCCTCGATCCTTATTCCTCCCTGGGGCCTCCGCAGATGCTCTCCCCTCAGTCTGCAATGCTCTTCCCTCAACTCTTCAGATAGCTGGCTCCTTCTCACAGAGGGTCTCAGGTTTCAGTGGTGCCTTTTCAGAATGGCCGTCCCTGAAGGTCCCCTAACCTAGAGTCACCCTCTGGGCAGTTATCACCAATTCAAGTGGTCCCACGTATTCGTGCATTTCCTCAACCAACGTCTGTCTCCCTACTACAATATAAAGTTCCATGAGAGTTAGGATTTTGTCTTTTTTTTTTTGACTCACTATATACCAGGCCCTAGATGACTATCTGACACATAACAGAAACTCTCAAAATTCTTGGTGAGTGAGTACATGATTTTGTCACCCCCACAGACAAAAGAAGAAACTGAAATTACAATAGGCATGACTT
The DNA here is from genome assembly GCA_004026585.1 of Noctilio leporinus. NCBI lineage: Eukaryota > Metazoa > Chordata > Mammalia > Chiroptera > Noctilionidae > Noctilio > Noctilio leporinus. Next base: position 48,274 of record PVIW01007298.1, on the reverse strand, counting down.
GGACCAGATGCACACACAGAAAACACTTCCTACCTCAAGGGTTGACACCTGGAAAAGGATGTTATAATAAACTAAGGAACCATTTTCCAACAGCTGAATTAGAAGAAAACGATGGCACCCAATGCTGATAACACTGTATCATTGTAGATAGCTACAACCCCTTTGGAAAGCAATAAGGTAGTATGTGTCAAAAGCCATAAAAATGTTCACACATTAGACTTGGTATTCCCACTCCTGAGAATTTAAAGAAATAATTCAACAGTAGCAAAAGGTTTGGGGCATAAAGGTGTTTATAGTTTTATTTGGAAAAAATGTAACAAGCTAACTGCCCAACAACTGGTGTACACAGCATAGAACTATGATTGTTATGAAAAATCAGCAGGGCCACACAGAAGAAGGATTATAATGAAAGGAGTCAAATAAAAGTGAGAATACATATTATGGCTCTGAGTAGGAAAACTACTTAAGAATAGGAACTAGAAGAGAGTAAGAAATCATGGAAATGCCTGTTATATGTGGTAGAGACTTCTCACTGCCCATCAATTTGATCTTTTCTTCCTCTTAGACACATAGCTCACCAGATTTCCCAGTAGTCCTTGCACCTATGTGGGGCCACATGCCTAAGTCCAAGTCAGTGGAATGGGAATGGAAGCAATGTGCCACTCCCTCCCTGTTCTGGCCCATAAAATCTTACCATGACTTTGGCTGGTGGCACAGTAGATAAGATGCTGACTTATGAACCCAAAGTCAGCTGGTTCTATTCCCAGCCAGGGCAACATAACCAGGTTGCAAGTCAGGTTCAGGTCTCCAGCCAGATCTGTAGCTGGAGGCAGGTGAAAGGCAACCATACATTGATGTTTCTCTCCCTCTCTGCCTCTCTCCCTTCCCCTCTCTCTGTAAAATAATAAATAAAATCTTTAAAAAAAAATCCTACCATGAACATTTCACCATACTGTGTCTTTAAGGTGTCTTGAGTCCCATGTTGGAGATGTTAGAGACCCTATGAGCCTGTGGACCAAACAACTGTGCATACTATAACCTAGCTCTCTGCATTCACCTAGAACCACTCTTAACTATAACCTGAGTCATAAATAAATTTCAGTTGTGTGTGTACCTTTAAGTCTGGGCCTATTTGTTACAGCAGTTTAGCTGACCCTAACTAATACCCTGATACAATGCCTAGTGGACAAGAGTTGAGGCTTTAGAGTCAGAAAAACTTGAGTTCAGATCCCAGCAACATCACTTATTATGTGTCCTTTGTACTTAACTGCTCTGAGCCTCAATTTCTTCATCAGTTTATTTTTGAGAATCTATGGAGAAAGTCTCTATAAAGTCGTCAGTGTGGTACCTAAGATGAAGAAGGAGCTTGAATAATGGTTCCAAGTGTTCCTGAAGCCAGCTTCATTCTGACCTTCCTTGGATTCTGGAGACATTTGCCTAAGCTAGCTCAAGCGGGGTTTCTACCCTTTGTAAACAAGAGTGCTGACTAATACAACACTGTTTCAAACAATGTCTTTGTCCCCACCCATCACCCATGCAGAGGTGGCCCAGCCTCAGCAAACTCAGGGAGAAGCCAGCTCAAATCCTAGGCAGGCTTAAAACAGAGCCAATGGGCAGTAACTAACCCAAAGTCTTATGCACCTAAGTGGCAGAACCAGGTCCAAAGCCAAGGAGACCCCAAGGCAGTCTTTCCCAAGACATGGCCCCATCCTTGGTGCCCACTCAGGTCAGGCTAAACTATTTTCCTGGACAGAAGAGCAGGCAGTAGTTAGTGAGCTGTGTCAGGCTGAGAACATTTCCCAGGCCAGATGGTATCTCTGGCAGGCCCTCAAAGACATTAGAAGCTGCATCATGCCCAAGAGGCCAAGAGGCCCAATATGGTGGGGATGGTCCAGAGTCCTGGTAAACAAGGCATCCCAGGGTCCTCCTGTGCCAGCTGGCGTCTACTGCAGGGGCCCAGAGCAGCAGGTGAGCAGGGCCATCCCAGGCCACTGAGCCAGAAGTTCGGCTCACAGGTTCAATCTCTCTCTTTCTCTCTCTCTCTCTCTCTCTCTCTCTCTCTCTCTCTCTCTCTCTCACACACACACACACACACACACATGACCCCATGCATAAAAGCATGTACACACAAAGCTGCAGTCACATCACAAACACATACTCTTTCCACATCCAATGCCTGCTGATAGCACAACAGACAACAGGGCCACAGTATGGCATGGAGGAAACCAGTCTGATACCATATTTGTGTGTGTGTGTGTGTGTGCCACTGTGATAAAGATATTTGACAAAACCCTTAAGGTGCATCTCTTACAGGGTCCCTGCCGCCTACTGTCCCCACCAAACCAGCTCCATGCAAATGGGCCCCTCAGATCCTTCCCCACTGGGTCCTTAAGAATCAACCACTGTTTCTGGCAATCGCAGAAAGATCAGGACACTCTAGGTTTCCAAGAAACAGAGCCAGAGACCTGAGTCATAATAAATTTCAGTTGTGTGTGTACCTTTAAGTCTGGGGCTATTTGTTACATGGGACTTGGGAGCATGTGGGTTTTTAAGGGAGGGCTTCCAGGAGAAGGAAGTGAAGACCACCGGAAGCAGAAGGGGAAAGAGCCAAGCAAGAACGGGGTCTCTAACGTCCAGCCTCAGCCTGGTCCCACGAGAGCTCTGGCGCAAAGACTGCACCACTTGGATGCAGCAATTCCTCCTGCCGAATCAGTCAGTCACCGGCCATGGTGTCCCTTCCTGGCTGAGGAGCCTCCCATTCGGAGAGGGCGAGACTCCAGGGAAGGGACAGCTATGAGCACGTAGCAGCCGGCACTCCCAGTAGCCAGCAGAAGCACCGGCCAGGTAAAGATCTGGGGAGGACCTCAACGGTGCCTGCACCAGTGTAACCTCGGTCATTGCCCGAGGCCCTGAGAGGAGGAGAATTCACCTCTACCCAGGGATGGCTTTTAAAATACTGAATATCTGTCAAGACATGGGCCCTGACCAACGGACACTGTGACCAATCCCATGACTGGCTATAAAATATAGGCAGACCTACACTAGTGGAGTTGAATGCCGACTCCATCTCTGCCAAGGGATTGTACCACGAATCAAACCCCAGAGCCATTGCTCCGTGAGCATTTGACAGGATCCTCACAGCCACCTGTAATGCCACTGTTCTCCCAACTTAAACGCAGAGCAGCCAGGGGCTCGGGGACATTAGCCAGCTTGCCCTAAGTCACACAGCCCAGTCAGTAACAGGGGTAAGACTTACACTCAGACCTGCCTGCCTCCAAAGCCAGTACAAACTTTTTCCACTGCCTCACTGACTTGGAAGAGATTGAAAAAGCAAGCAAGCAAAAGAAGCCCCGCTTCCCAGACATGAAGGGCCCCTCAGTGACACTGGGATCGTGATTTTACCGTGTTCCGAGGGGAATGAAAGGGGCAGGAAACGAGTGAGGTGTGATCTCCTGTCATGTCAGGAGACATTCTTTTCAGAGAAATGTACATTTTTCTGAATCAATATGCTCTGAAGCCTCACAAAGCCAATGAAGACCCCATTACAAGAGGCTGTAGAAATTAAACTGAATCATCTGAAGCAAGGTCATAAACATTCAAAATTAATGATCCATTTCAGTCCCAAAGAAGTGAGTTCTGTTATCAAAAGACTGATTTATCCCGAGATGGCATTCCTAGCCCTTCTTGCTAAGGATAATGACAGATTTTGTCATTATCTTTCTGGGGGTGGCAAACTCTTCTGTAAAGGGTCAGAAGACTGCGGGCCCTACGGTCTCCGTGGCAACTGCTCAGTTGATGCCTGCAACTCTCCCACCTCACAGCCATGTCCTCTTGGTCTTTGGCAGACTCCCCCTCCCTGCCCGTCCTCTGAAGGTTGAACGGTCCCAGGACTTGACCTCTTTGCTGTTCCTCAAATTCATGAATTGTGTTTCCTCCTCAAAGGCTTTGTAATTATTGTCCCCTCCAGCCAGCAAAGATTCTTCCAGATCTTTGCATAACTGGCCCCTTCTCTTCTCCAGGTCTCAGCTGGAAAGTCACCCTCAGAGGAGCCTTTCTTGATACCCGTTACCCTCTCCACATTGACCAGCTAGTTCTGTTTTGTAACACATCAGTTATCCCAGAAGTTCTCATTTCCATCTTCCTTGCCCCTCTCCGCCATTAGTGTCACACTTCTGGAGAGTTGAGGGCTGGTCACAATTCAGAGAATTCTCCACTGAAACCCCAACACACAGAGCAGGGCCTGGCACAGGCTAGATGCTCAGCTAATATCTGTCAAAAGAATTAATGACTCTTCCCCATAGATCAAACTTTATGAAGTGCCCACTAGACCAGCGGTTAGTAAAGCTTTTCTAGAAAGGGCCAGAAAGGAAACATGGAAGGCTTTGCAGGCCACACCATCTTTGCCACCACCATCCACCTCTGCCAGTGCAGGGTGATCACAACAGGCTCGGACAATCTGAAGTTGAACGGCTATGGCTGTGACCCCGTGACACTTCACTCACTCGGTGGCCAACTAGAGTTGGCTCCAGAGCCACAGTTTGCTCACCCCTGCCCTCAACCATTATAAGTCTTAGACCCCATCTTCATACATGAAGTTCTTTGCCATCGTAACTGAGAATCAATCATCTGAAGTGAGGCATTCTTGAACCTGTACGAGGAAAGACGCGTTTTTAGTAGGCAGCAAAATGTCCTTTTCCCACATTCCTGCTCCCCTAGCCCTTGAAAATGAAGCAAGAGAGGCCAGTCCTGAGTTGGATCAGGGAGCGACTATGAGCCACCTCACCTCTCCCCTGCTAGCTCCCGGAGCAGCAATAGGATGAGAATGAAGCAGAATGCAGAGAGAGAGGCCTCTCCTGCAGAGGCTAGACGGGGAGGGGCTAGATGGGGAGGGGCTAGACGGGGAGGGGCGGCTGGCAGTTTCTGGAGGCACAGATTCCGCGCAGACTTGGAGACCGATTGTTCCAATGCATTCATCTATTTCGCAAAACTTCCAATTCCAAATAGCAATTGCAAGATGGGCTGCTGTTTCACCCTCATAGCGGAACATTGAAAAAAAAATCATTTATCCAAAAAGCTGTGTAAAAGGCAGCCTAGAAACCCCAGATGTAGGGGTGTAGTTACAATATCCATTATCCAACCACAATCCCACCATTGTATCATGAAGCATAAACACCCACTCCCACTGAGAATGGGGCAAGAAGAGGGTCATGTCATACCAAGTTTCAAGGCAAGAGAAGAGCATCTCATCCTAGCACACAGTAGGACCACAGGAACTTTAGTGTCTCCCCTCCTCTAGGCTTATCATGTTAAGATCATGGTCCTTTTGCTAATGAAAAGATAATGCCAAAAAGGGTAGGTGACTTTAACCAAGCCTTGTCAAATTTGTAGGAAGTAGGCCTGACTTCTGGCTTTGTGCACCCAGAGTCACTTGTTCCTCTGGAAAACGCTGCATTCCAGGTTACAGGAGCTACCCACGGCAGGGACATAGGTGTGGCTCGGGTCCAGCAACTCTGCAATTTGCCCATCACCTTCCAGGACTGACACGGTGTATTGAGTTGAAGTTCTCTTTTGATTGGGCCTGCAAGTTGAGAACATGCGGCCCAGAGCTGCCAGGTGACATCTTCCTCAGAAGCAGAACAAACAGCAGAAAGCAAAAGCCAGTTTGCCCAAACCCTGTTCAGTTACCTGTGGTCATCTCCACTTTATGAATGTGTGCCCAGCGCCTGCCCCTGCCCCTGCCCCTGACTCGGGCAGAGCAGTGGCTGACCATTTTAAGCCCTGGATGTGCTTAAAATGTCTGTCACTTTCTAGCCAGGAGCCTTCTAGGGCTGATCCCTGAGAGCTGGCAGAAAGCCTTGATGGAGGAAAGAACAAAGTCAACACACAGAGGGAAGCAGAGCCAGGAAGCTAGCACAGACCCTGGGTCCAACCAAGCACACAGCCAGGCTCTCCTGAATTTCTCAATTACATGATTAGTGAAATGCCCCCTTTCACTTAAGTTAGTTGGGGCTGGGTTTCTATTACTTGCAACCAAAAGAGCCTTGACTAATACCCAAGTAAAAATGCACCACTTTTCTGGGAGTCGCTGGGTCCCTGTCCATCCATGGGACAGATATTTGTGGAGAATTGTTTTCCAGTACAGTGCATAACAAGTTACCCCCAAACTTACAGGCCTAATACAATCACATATCACATACACTAACTCTGCAGATGAGACATTTGGGAAGAGCTCAGCTGGGGGTAGTCACTTGGGGTCTCTGAAGTAGCAGCAATCTGATGTCTGCTAGGGCTGCAGATCCGAAGGCTGGACCAGAGCTCGGGGGTCTACTTTCACATGGCTGCCAGTTGGCACTGGCCACAGCCCTCAGCTCCTCCCGACAGGGCTGCCTGAGGAGCTCAAGCCAGGCAGCTGGCTTCCCCTGAAGCCAAAGCGGGAAGTGCAATGCCTTTTCTGACTTAGCCTGAGAAGTCACACATCATCACTCCCTTCTGCTATATTCCATCGGTCACATTCAGCCAGCCCTGATTCAGTGTGGGAGGGGGCCACACAGGGCAATGTGGGTCACTGAAGACCATCCTGAGGCTGGTACCTATCCCAGGCACCTGGTACTGGGGACTGGAAATACAGATGATTAGGTACAGTTCTCACCTTGAATGGACACTCACCCTAGACTAAGCAGAATGTAATCATATGCAATCACACAAACTTTGTTTACAAAATCCTTCTCAACTTTGCTCTTCAGGTTGCTCCAGCTTTTAACACGTTGTTGACTAGTACTGCAAAAACTTGTTTTCAAGCTCAAACGTTGTTGACTGACAGCAAGTTAACTTGTGCTTACACTTGCATTAGCTTTTGCTAGAAAACTGCCAGTCCACAATGTGTTAACAAAAGTTGAATCCTGCCATTAAGGGACTGGATTTAAGTGGTTACTCACCTAGCTGTTTGGTTCCAGGAACAATGCTGATGAAAAAAAAGTGATAAGCCCTTCAGCATCTAGATCTTTCCCAGGAACCAACCCCTCTGTGGCCCACATGGCTTCATGTCACTGTGTCTTTACTAACTTCATTACAGCTTATGCCCATGTACAGGAGACATCCATGTTCCTCTCTTCCTCAAAACAATGAAGAAGTGTCCTTGAGTGAGGATAAAAAGGAAAAAAGCCCAGGGAAGAATACTGAGGTGAAGGCAGTGTATTAGAATGACACTCCTCAAGGTCTTTAAAGTGTCTTCATTGAGGTTTTCTAGCCATTTTTAGCAAAAACGTGCAAGCATTGGAGTTTTTCAAGAGGTTACCATCTTAGACATTTAAAAATATTTCCCAAGGGGAAAAACTCTGTGCCATATAGCTTTTACCCCATTCAAAATTCTGTAATAACATTAACACACCTCACAGGGGGGTCAGGGCTCTATTCCGTAATTGCCCGAAAATGAAGAAGATTACAGACAACTTCCAGGCGGACTGAGAAATACATCAGCTTTTTTCCAGAAACCAAGAGCTTGGACATCCCACCAACACCGAAGGTGACCTGTGGGCAGAGATGGGAGAAGACTGCCACTTAATGGTGGCCTTGGGAACTGGATGGAATATATTGACATTTACTTGTATCTTTTACAAGCTCTTAACCTTTACACCGTGTCAATAAAAAGCCCCATTAACATTTAAAAGGATGTTACAGGGTGTCCACTTGGAATAACAGTAAGAAAACATTCCAAGAAATGGATTATGTATCTCATCTGTCTCACATCTCCAAGAATTGACTTCCCTCCAGGGTCAAAAAGCAAACCAGTGAAATGGCAAATAGCCCAAGAGCCACTGGTTGGAGACACAGCAACTCTTCACGTGGCCAAGAGCCAAGAAGTCTGCAAGTGGACCTTCTGCTCTGGTACTTACACCCAACAGGGCCTCCTGCCCTGCATGTCCTCTCTCCATTCTGTGCCCTTCCAGACTTGATTCAAATGTCACACACCCTTAGGAAGCTTCCCTAAGATCTCAGGGGGGATCAGACCACAGCTCAGTGCCCCCACAGCCCCCTGAGCTTCTTCCAGGAGGCCCTCAGCTTCCTGCACTGCCCTTGTCCACTTCCACCAAACGATGGGGCATACGCTCTGTGAAGGCAGACGCCATCTACCCCTGTTCCTTCATTCACACATTCATTCGCTCATTCACTCATTAAAATGCTCCCTGCGTGCCAAGGGCCGGGGCTGTAAGGAACTAAGCACGTGACCTCCGGCTCTGCCAACTCCATTTTGTGTCATCTGCTCCACCCACCTTTATATCCCCAGTGCCTGTCATATGTGGTACTCAATAAATGTTCAACTGACGTGTCCTCTCATTCAATATAATTTAATGAATTCAAGTCCTATAAGAATTGAATAAATGTCCAACTGCTAGGAATTCCTGTGGCTCCCTTATGCAGACTGCAGCCTTCAGGCCTCACTCATCCTTCATATGCATTTTGTTTGGCAAAAGTATGTGGTCCTCTTAAAAATTTAATTTGCTGCTAACATTTAAAACTTGGAAGATGTCACATAAAATGCACTTCTGGCTTCTCAAGAAACAGAAGAACGCATTCCTGCAGGGCCCCAGTGAAATTAGATAGCGGCTCCTTAGGCAGGGTGGGACCACCTGACCTTGCACAAGCCCACCCTCCCCTACTTTCCCACCACAGAAGCCAAGACAGCTGCCATGGATCATCTTGCCTTTGCTGAAGGTTTTCTTGCCACAGTCTTTCACTCAGGGCCTGCGCACCCTCCGGGCATTGTAACATGTGGCCCTGGCATTATGCCAATATCACTCAAGAAATGCATGAGATAAGCTACAACACAAATGAATGGGCAACTTTATTGATTTTACCTCCTAACATACCCTCCTAGCGGTAGACACACGTTGTGCAGTTTCCACCAGGGATCTTGGATGCAGAGACATTAAAGGAAAAGGTAACTCCAACAGGTACTTCATAAGGGGGCCAAATGAATGCTGAAGATGAACAATTCTATCCCCACATCACCAGCACAGCTTAAATATCTCTTTGACAAAATAGTAATAATAAATTATCAACTCAGAAAATAAATTGTGCTCAGCAGTGACGGGAGGGTCCATTCATTGCACTGCTCCGAGGGGCCAGACACGGGGGCGTATGGGTACAGGCGGCTAGGCTGTCAGAGCGCACAGTCTGCACGTGTCCACACCAGTGGCACTGGTGCCCCTTGTCTGTGGCCTGTCCCGAATAAGACTTCTCTGCCCCTCCTCCTCCTCACGTCCGCCTTGTCTTCTGTTTCTTGGCTTGTCTCTTGGCGTCTTCCGGGCCACCGCTGTCAGAAGCTGTCTGGCCAAGAGCCCGGACACCCTGCAGTCGACTTGTCAACTGCAACAGCAAGGGAATGAGCTAAACAGAGAGGGAGAGTGTGAGAGGGATGCCTGGGGACTTCCGTCCAGATGGACACTGAGGCCCTGCCTATCAGCACAGTTCTATTTTCAGGCACCGTCTCCACCTGCTATGTGCTAAGCAGGGGAGGGGGGACCTGCATTCAGAACAAGGCAGGCCTCTGCACTGGAGAGAGACAGCTGGCTCTCCGAGCAGCCCAGGCCTAGGAGTGTTCCATGTTTAAGGATTAGGAGAGATGTTACAATGTTGATGGCCTTGAAAAGAGGCCTTTGGGATTGGATTTGAAGCCTTTGCAAGTCCCTTCCCAACCTAAAATGTTGTAATTTCTGTAACACTTAACACTCTTCTCTATCACTTTACAGCTATGAGGGACCACACTTGCTGACATGTCTGCTTTCTCTTGAGGTCTCTAGGTCCCTTACCTTATCATGGTTGTAGCCAGCCAACAGGACAAGCAGTGTCAGAGGCAGGGCGATGTAGGAACCTTGTGCGATGTCTTGCTCGGGCAGCTTCCTCTGCAAACACAAAGAGGCTGTCCCTTATCTGCCTCCCATTATGACCCAGCCATGACCCATCAGCCTTCTGAATCAGCTACCCACAGACACCCGGGTACCCCACACAATGCAAACTCTCATTGTCCAAATTAAGAAACTGAGGCAACTCAGATCAATTTTCAGATGCACCCTCCACAATCCAAACTCAGTATTTGCTCTCTGAAACTCAGGAACAGATAGAGCCCATCACAAGGCATTCCTCACCCCCTTAACTTCTACCATCTAAATTGAGGGAAAAAAGAGCTGTGGTGAGCAGGGCATCCCTGTGATTGAGAAGTAAGTGGGTCTGGTGGTGTTGAGTCCCAGCCAGACATGGGCTTTTCCTTACAAGGAAGTATGGAAAACCCATTGCTCCAGGCTCGGACACGTAATGATGAGCAAACTGGTCCCAGAGATTACACCTAGTAAGAAGATGAAGCAGCTGCTACCTTTTTCCCAGTGGCCGATCTTCCAATAGAACCCTCAACTTAGATCTGGGCCGATCAGAACACAGATCACATGTCCGTTCTTCTGTTACAGTCTATTTGATATGATTTCCAACAAGGTCTACACATTGCAAATGACTGATAAACTGAGTAATTTCTTTTAATCTGCAGGTATCTCTTCCATATCTTGCTATATTCTTTATTTTGCAATTTGTCAAGTAAGTCAGGTTTCACATTGCTGTCCTGCAGTTTTCCACATCTACATTTGGTGGTGTCCATTACATGCTCTCATATCTTCTGTGTATGTACTGAAACTTGGCTGCTGGCTCTAGAAGTTTTGGGTAGGTTGGGTATCATGAGCTTCCTGTAGGACCACAATGCCATCAGTCATGATGTAGTGGCACAGTGGTGATCCATCTTCTCCAAAAGTCATACCTGAGCCACTGATTTAAACAACTGCAACCTCCTCACTGCCAGTTTCCTCCTCAAAGGGGACTCAGGCATCAGCATTTGCAAAAGTAGAAATGCATCTGGGGAGACCCAGAGTATATCAGTAAAATCCAGGATGCTAAAGGGGCCCAATGCCGAGGGCCCTTTAAACGGTTGTCCTGCCTCCACCCAATACCTAGGGCACAGGTTGTGTGAAATTTCCTTCTCCCACTAGCCCCAGGGGCTCTTAAAAAAAAACCCATCCTTCTTACCGTGGGGTTAAACACCAAGGTGATATGCTTATGGTAGCCCACTGCAGTGAAAGAAACTTGAGGTAAGACGTAGTCATACTGGGATCTGGGGAGCGTGGAGTCCAGAAGCACAACGTAATTCTGTACACAAGGGGAAAGTGATTTTTTAATAAAGGGCAATTTGAGCAAAGCAAAGGAAAACTGAAACCTACTGCATGGCTGCAATATAAAGGATCTGATGCCTTCAACACAATCCCCAAATTTATACATCCAAAACCAAGGTTGCTAACTCCAGAGGAGTAACCTTAGTAACCTCAGTGGGCTGTGCCATCAGTGCCAGCCATGTGTCTCCAGCGTCCCTACAATGGTGCCTTCTGAGAAAGCTTTCCAAGGTGGGGACACTTTTCATGAGCGTATTCAACCACAACAATTACGGACCTTTGAGGAAGTGACTTGATGAAACACAAGAATTTCTTAGAAGCTAATTCTAAGGACAGAGGCATATGATTCAACTGAGGAAGACTATTAGCCATTCCAAATGAGGCTGGCTTTTCAGGGACAACACTTCGGTGGCTTGTTAGCTGGCACATATGAAGAACACAACATGTCTGGGAAGATAATGGGGCTGGTCATGGGCCCACATGCCAGATCAGTGCCTGCTCTGCTCCCAAACACTGACAAGATCAGGATGATTACCCCGTTTCAGAGACACAGAAAGCAAGGTCTAAAGACCCTGAGAGGGACTTGCCCAAGGACAGCTCAAGCTGTCTCCACTGTCTCCACAGTGCTGTGCTGCCTACAGTAGCTACTTCAGGGGGTATCTGGAGAATGAAGAGGAACCCCAAAACTCCATCTCAGCTGATTTCATTACTTTATAGCCATTTCATGCCATGTCAACCATAGCAGTTTTCTCTGTCCAATTAGAATTGATAATAAACATTCTATAATTAATAAATGATGTCCAACATTAGCACCTTGGTTATATCAATTATGGCACTGCCTATACTATGGACTACTGTACAACCATTACAAATCATACTATAAATGATTTATGATGAGAAACAATTTGTGACATATTCTTCACTGAAAAACAGAGGTTACAAAATGGTGTACAAGAGTCCCAGCTTTGAATTAGTGAAATAAATATATCTGTAAATTTAAACACATATGTGCACACACTGAAAAAAAAACAAAAGAGTACTACTTATCAATAAGTCAACAGCAATTATTTCTGAATGAAGGAGTTTTATCTGATTTTCCCCCCAAACTCTCCTGTCATGAACATGTGTTATTTTTGTAAACAGAAAAACACTAATTAAGGAACATAATCACTGTAGGGCCCAGCCTCCTTTGATTCAGAGAAGACAAAGTCAACCATTTCTGCAGAATGGTACTTAGAGAGAAAACAAGAGAACTGTGCTCCCTTAAATTAAAAGTGGTATTAAAACAAAGACAGGAACGGGAACGGCGCTGCAGCCATTACCTGGGCATCTCTGAGCAGGGGTGGGAAGTGGAAGAAGAGGGACTGGCCCAGAGAAACCGTCTGAATTGGGTTGTCAAGGTTTTCACTTTTATAAAGCTTTACCTGGAGAACAGAAAACAAAGCAGGATGGGCTTTTGAATTGAATCATGACAATCTTTTCATTTCAGACATCCTCAGGATGGCTTATCTCTCTCTTGGGGGGAAAGGATCTTTGGAAACATGGATATTAGAAAGAGAAACCGGGCCCTGCTGGTAGCACAGTGAATAAGGCACTGGCCTGCAAACCCAAAGATCGCTGGTTCCATTCCCAGCCAGGGCACATAACCAGGATGCAAACCAGGTCTCCAGCCAGGTCTGTGGCTGAAGGCAGGTGAAAGGCAACCATTCATTGACGTTTCTCTCCCTCTCTGCCTCTCTCTTTTCCTCTCTCTCTGGAAATAATACATAGAAACAGTCCTCCCCTGCCGGGCTGTACATAATCCATTCCTTAATCACCCAAGACATGCAAAGATATTTAAGATTTAAAGCAGATTCTGATGACTTATTTTAACAGTCAAAATGGTTGTAACAGTTAGTATGATAACATTAAAAAGAATAGCTTCTAACATACCTATAACACACCAGGCACGCAACAGGTGCCTTACATATACTGTCACCAATCCTGACTACTAAAGCTTCATCATTATTATCCCTAAGGAGACAGAAGGACCCTACATCACTTAAGGTCACACAATCTATACATGTTGGAGCCTGAGATTCAACCCAATCACTGAGGTCCCTTGTATGCTGTTATCTTAAACCTGAAACACATTCCTGTTTTGCATGTGGTTCTCTGGGCTGCTTCCAGAACCGTAGTGCTTTGTTTCTGGCCCTTCTTTCTCTCCAGCCCAGGTTTGCTGCCTGTCACACCATATGCAATGGGCTACGAGAAGGGGGAGGTACAGTAACTGGTCAATGCTAAAGGTTGTGGGGGCTCCTCCCTGCACCTGTCACAGGAGAAGGCCAGAGCCACCCCTTCCAAGATCCCCACTGATGCTTTTCTAAATAATACGAAAGCCAAGAGCTGTTTTCCTCAAACAAGTTACAGGCAATACTGGGGGCTCATAGGTCACACCTAAGACCATATACATGTTCTTCTGATTTGTGCAGTGATTTAAGTAAATTTAATTTCATGCCAATATTTAAAAATCAGGTATTTCAAATAACTCTAACTTCCATCTTCTCTGGAAAAATGGAAAGTGATGTCAATCCTGGGCCAGAATGCCCAGTGCAGAAATAATCAAAGGGAGCAGAGAAGTGGCACTGCCATCTCCCATCTGCTCCCCTTGCCGTGGGTATGGGGCATGTCTTCTCCCACTTGGCCCTCCTCACTCTCTGGCAACAGGCCTGCAACCCCCGCACTGAAGGGCTGCTAAGAAGTGAGTTAAAACCTAAGTGCACATTACTACCCAAGTTGAATACTTCACTGTACATCAAATTACGAATGCCTATGAAAAATGCACTCCCAAAGCAATTCATTAACATCTTTCAAGGGATCACAGGGCACTGTATACACATTTCTTCATTAATTACAGACATGACATTTTGTTAGAGCTTGGAGAGACCTTAAGAGGTCACTGAGTCTAACAGCCTGGCTTTACAGAGGAGAAAACCAAGGTCCATGGGAATGAAGTGACTGCCCCAAGGCAGCAAGGTAAGTAACCACCCATGACAAGAGACAGCCCATCCCATCTGAGTTCTCGTCCACTGCTCACCACCTCCACCCTGGACAGAATTTAAACAGTTATGAAACACTTCATCTTAAAATCGTATTTGTTTTAGATTCTAGATCAGTGATTTTCAACCTTTCTCATCTCATGGCACACACAAACTCATTACTAAAATTCTGCAACACACCAAAAAATAATTTTTGCCAATCTGAAAACTAAGGTATAATTTTGGGTGATTTATAATAATAATAACCTATCTTTTTTTTCTCCAAAGTAACCTTTTAAAAAATGAGATACCTATACTTGTATTTAAATATGCAACCTTATTATACATGGCCAATAAGATGCAACTCTATTATATGACCTATGTATTTATGGTTCAAAACAGGGCATCCACACTGGATGGCTACTGTTGTGTTGGCTATTTTAATTTTTTATTTGACAATCTAAGGGAAAAGAGGTCAGTGCCCCTGACTAAACAGTCAGGTACTGCATGTTTTAAAAATGCTTGTGGCACAATGGTTGAAAAATCGCTGCTCTAGCTTGTATTGATCATTAATTAAGTTTCTATTGCAATACTTCCAAAGATACACAGCGCTAGCAAAATAGTTATTTGAAAACAGAACACGTTTCTCTCCAGCAATCAGCAATCATTCTCCCAGATACATGCTGGGATCGAAGTTTTGCATCTCCACCTTCAGTGTGTGAGAACAGGTGCCAGGGAGGCCCACATATCCTGTTCCTATTTGTCCCAAAGCTGCAAAAAACATGGCATTTTCACCTTCAAAAGCTGGCCTTACCCATAATGTAGAAAGGTACTCAGAGGAAGTGATCACATTTCCACTTAAATCAAATTGATTAATCTGCCGGAAAACTATGATGTTTATATCATCAATGTCGTTATTGCCAACCTGGAAAGAAATAAGGAATGTTGATACCAAGGAAGCTGAAGAAAGAACTTCTACTCTATGTGACATCCCAAGGGCTATTTCATAACAACTTTATTTCTTATATTAAGGGGGCAAAGTTGACCACAGAAGTAGCTGAACTCCAAGGCCACAATCTGATAGTAAGTAGATGGGCTACTATACCTGGCCCACAGACACATTTCGCTTGACAAAAGCAGTATTTGTTTTCTTCTTTTAAAAAAGATTTCATTCATTTACTTTTAGAAAGAGGGGAAGGAAGGGAGAAAAAGAGGGAGAAAAATATCAATGTGAGAGAGATACATGGATCAGTTGCCTCTCACACACTCCCAAACTGGGGACCTGGCCACAACCCAGGCATGTGCCTTGACTGGGAATAGAATTTGTGACCCTTTGGTTTGCAGGTCAGCTCTCAATCCACTGAGCCACACCAACCAGGGCTGTCTTCTAAGTTTTAATTACTTGCTAACATTTTTCAAAACTTCATATACAAAAAAATCCATATTTTCTGGTTTCTTCTGAAAAAAGAGAAAGATGTTCTTGCCTGGCGGTGATGGGCAAGAGCTGAGTAACAGCTGCCCACTCCGGGTGGGCGTGTGCTCTCCTGTGTGTCACCTGTTCACATCTGCTGGGCCGCAGTCTCCTGACTACTGGGATCCTGGCCTAAGTCACTATGGCAAGGCAATATTCAACTGTAAGGTGCAATGCCAACGCTATGAAGATGTCAAAAAAAATCCACTTTCTAGACTAAATAATCCTAAGTGACCTGCCATCTCCCTCTCCAACCCCTCACGAACTTCATGCCTAAAACCACCTACTGAAGACACCAAGAGGGAGCCCCTTTTGTCCCACCCAAGCCCTCTAGTCTAGCAAATGAAAGTTATTTTGTGGGAGAAAAGCTCCACCCCAAGGGATTCCAGGCCACTTCCTGTGGCCTGGAGGGCTACCACTTTAGGGGCCAATTAGCTAAGCCATTATCTGGAATACCAAAAAGACTCTGCCCACCAAATGGAAAAAATGAGGTATTCTGAATGAAACTGGGTGGCTCTGCTACCAATTAAGCCTATGTTCTCTTTATTACACTCCCTTGATTAGAAAACCTACTTGTGCCTTAAGATCCTTAACTTGCAGAATAATGATCAGCACTTGCAGGGGAAGTGGGGAAACAACAGTTCAAATTTCTTCTCTGGATGCCTGACTGCCACACTGTTCATTAAAAACCCCACAAGATGCTGCTCGGGAAGATGACACTATTCTAAGAGGACCCTTAATTAGGATCTGAAATTCCCCCTGCAACAGATGAAAGGCAGACAGCCACAGGAGCGCTACAGGATTTTTGATCAGGGAAGCAATCATACCATGATGCCACTGAAGAACTTCATGCCTTACCGTAATTACCCGGTGGTGGGGGAGGGCCCGTTCAATGTGATCATTGCCTTCTGCCTTGAGCTGCACGTGGTACACACATCCCGGCTGCAAACAAACCCAGGCGTCAATTCTCTAGAAACTAGAGGCTTGTCACAGGCAACCAGATCTGAGCCTGCTCTGACCGCACCAGGGCAGGTTTTCTGCCTCACCCATTTCAATTCCCAGTCTGCGGCCTGTCAACCCTCTAAAGAGTGCCTTTAAAAGCACCCTGATGAAGAAACATTTATCTGACATTCTACTATTCCTCAATCCCCATTCAATTTCCTTTACCCCCCAAAAATTCAATATGGTTTCTTATTTCAAAATTACAAACATAAAGTGCTCTTAGTCTGATCAAATTCTTCTTTCCTCCTGTTTACCCCTATTTGCATATATACATCAAGCAATATTTGGGATGACACTCCCAAATGCTTACCATGATTATTTCTGGGAAATGAAACTTCAGGTTTATCCTTTTTAAATTTTTTTTTCTTTATATCATGTTTACCAAAATATCACCATTCTAAGAAAACTTTTTTTGACACTGAACACATGATGACTTCACTGTGTTAGTCGGTGGGGGTGGTAGATGCTGTTAAGTGAGCATGTGTACTGTGCAGCTGCTGCATTCAAAGTGACTAAGTAAGTGATGAATCTGCATCAAATTTTGTGTTAAGCTTGAGCATTCCTGCTCAGAAACTAGTTGCGATGATTCAGAAGGCTGCTGCTGTGTGCATCTGGTGATTGGCAACTTCATCATCACAACGCACCCACTCATGCATCATGTCTCCTGCAGTTTGTTGGCCAAACATCACATCACCCAAATGATTCAGCTTCACTACAGCCCAGATTTGGCACCCTGCTACTTCTCTGGCTTTTCCCAAAACTAAAATCACCTATGAAAGGCAAGAGATTTCAGATCATCATTAAGATTCAGGGAAATACCCCGGGGCTGCTGATGGCAAGTGAAAGAGCTGTGACATCCCAAGGTGCCTGCTTTGTAGGGGACTGAGGTGTCATTGTCCTACGTACAATGTTTCTTGTATCTTGTAGTTTCTTCAATAAATGTCTTTTTCATATTACTTGGCTGGATACATTCTGAGCAGACCTCATATATTTACTCAGATAATTTTTTGGCAAAACAGCAATAATTTATTCTAAGAAAGCCAGCACATGATGACAATTTTCCAATAAAAGGAAGTAAATTGCCTTGATGAAATGAAGTTTTTGTTTTGTTTTTCACATTGCCGTATGGGTTAGTGGCAACTCTGATAAAGAGAGATGGGTGCAAAGGAGAATTTCTAGGAAGGCTGCAAATCAGATAAATTCAGCTTAAAAGCAAGGCTTTCATAGTACAAATGAACCCCTTGTCTGCAAACTTCTGAATTACTTTTTTCCTTACACATTTACTTGGGGGAAAAAATCAGCATCTTTCCCCTGGCTCCTGACCTGACTTCCAGGTACCCCAATATCTGACAGTGGGGGTACCCTGAACATTGGACATGAGTGTTCTTGTCTGGGAAAGAACGGCATTGTCCCAACGTACCTAAATAAGCGGGCACGCTGATTTGCATCTCAGGCCATGTGATTTGGGCAAACAGCAGTTTGTTACTGAGATTTATATGACCATCTCTCTGGGGTCAAGTAAGAATATACAGTTTGTGAACATGAAAGGCTGTGATCCAAGACCAAATCCAAGTGCCAATGGCTGCCATCAACCCACCGCACTCTCTATGGGATCTCTATAGTCCACACTCAGCATCTGTTGAATGAGTGTATGAACGAATGCACAAATAAAAATTGAGAAAAAACACTATAAATCTGAAACCAAATGTTGCCATTTAGCAGCCAAAAGGATGAATAAGGTGGTTGTCTGGCCCATACAAAGAATTTTAAAAAATTAGTTGCGAACATCTAAACGTCAGGAATTTTCTCACGGAAATCTGAATTTCTGACTACTCTTTTTAAAAATCCAAACAATGTGGTTATTCTCAGCTTGTCTTTCCACATAGCCATAATGACCTACAGTTGATGGCAGCCTCTCAAGACCGTCCATGCCCTCTGCAGTTCCCAACAGTCCTCCACTCCCTACTGTACACCAGCCTCCATCAACCACTCGCACTTGTTTGGCCCCAGAGGCCTTTGGTTTGAGCCCTGGCCTAAGCCAGGCAAAAGTTACACCAAATCGATGTGTTTCCAACTTTGCCACAAAACCCCTATCGAGTATGTCAGCTAAATAAAAGGTAAGATGTGTCAGTTAAGAAAAAATTGAAGGGACAGAAGGGTGGAAAAAGGGAATGGATGTAATACAACAATAATAAAATTACATTAAAAAAAAGAAGAAGAAAGAAAAAACTGAGAGGGTTCCAGAACTTGCTCCGCTTCCCCAGCCCCCCTGGCCTAGCCCATTCCTAGCAGTCTGGGGAAACCACAAGACATCTCCAAACACAGGACGAAAAAATCCCTCACAAAACATGCTCAAAGTCTCACCAGCAAGCCACGTAATCTGAACTTTCCCTCTTCATCTGTCACGGTGTCCTCTCCATAAATACTACAGTCGTTCTGTCCCACCGCTTCCACAGCAACACCCTGCTCCGGTTCCCCGTTTAAAGAAGAAACTGTGCCATAGCAACTAGAATCACAAGAGGAGAAACGGAACATGATCTGGTGATTTTCTGAAGCACACAAAGATTTCAGGTAAAGTGTCCTGCATTTACCAACAATTTACAATGCAAACGGCTCACTGGAGACTTGTGCGCCAAGGACCCAGGCAATTCAGACCTAGCAGTGTCACTTGCCAACCCAGCCTTCCCACCAGGACAGCATCAGTATCTCTTACACATTTTAAGGGATGCTCTGGAAAATTGTAATTTAAAGATGCTGAGGTTTATTTTTATTCCATCTTATTTTATTTTTGTTCAGCTTTATTTATTTAATTATTTTCAAAGAGAGAGGGAGGGAGAGAGGCAGAGAGGGAGAGAGACATCCATGTATGGTTGCCTTTCACCTGCCTCCAGCTACAGATCTGGCTGGAGACCTGGCTTGCAACCTGGTTATGTGCCCTGACTGGGGAATCGAACCAGCGACCTTTGGGTTTGCAGGCTGGTGCCTATCCTCTGAGCCACCAGCCAGGGCTATAAGCTTTATTTTAAATAATGAAGCATTCAATAACATTAAATCATTTCCTCTTTTTTTTTAAATTATTTTCAGAGAGAGGACAGGGAGGGAGGAAGAAAGGGAGAGAAGCCTTTCTTCCTATGGTTGCCTTTCACCTGCCTGCAGCTAAGGACCTGGCTGGAGACCTAGCCTGCAACCTGGTTATGGGCCCTGACTGGGGAATCAAACCACAGACCTTCAGGTTCACAGGCCGGCACTGATCCACTGAGCCACACTAGCCAGGGCTTCTCTTTTATTCCATTGTTGAAAATAGTCCATTTTTCTGAATCTGCTCTTTCTGGTTAATCAGTGTTCACCGCAAGTGCTTTTGTAAACATTTATAAATATGTATGTGTGTATATATGCAAATATACACACAGACACACACACACACACATACTAGTATCTGCATAAACCATCTCTGGAAGTATTTAAAACAGAGGAAAACTTCGGTAGCTGGTAGACACGAGAAGAATGAAAATTTTACTGTACACTCTTCAACATTTTGAAGTTTAACTCAAGTGAATGCATGTCCTCCTTTTGAAAATTAAAGTTTCCATTTTTAAAAAATAAAAAAATATATATTTTAAACATAGTGTGTTTTTCTTTAAAGATTTTCTTTATTATTTTTAGAGGGACGGGAAGGGAAAGAGGGAGATAGACATCAATGTATGATTGCCTCCCACCTGCCTCCAGCCACAGACCTGGCTAGAGACCTGGTTTGTAACCCTGTCATGTGCCCTGGCTGGGGAATCGAACCAGCAACCTTTGGGTTCGTAGGCCGGTACCTTATCCACTGTGCTACCAGCCAGGGGAAAAAAAGTAAAAATTTTAAGCAACTATATAGACTCTCTCAGGCCTGTTTTTAAATTGGAAATTTGTGACTGAGTCACTAGTTTTAGATATCAAAAGGAAAGGGCAGTGGTCAGAAATAAAAATCTTTGGATCTTGTATCTTATCTCACTGGGCTCCCAAATGAAATCCATATGAAGGCTGAAATGAGCATCTGTATTACAGGAGCATGAGGTGTTTGCACAGCCCACACCCGGACGAGCGGTGGGCGGGCTGGAGCTGCTTACCTGTAGGCCGTTCGGTACCCAGTGATGGTGATCTTTAAGTTCTGCCCTTCCTGCACCTCAATCATTTGGGAGGATGGCTCAAAGCGAAATTCTTTCATCATGGGCTTGAAGTAATACTGGCCAGGGCTCTGCCAAGAGACAACCACAAACTGAGCCTCTGCAGCCACATGTAGGTCAGGCTTAAAATGGGGCAAGTAAAGTCATAATGAACTAAAATTATGCCACAAGAGGTCCAGCCCTGCCTAGATAAGACAGAAATGGCACCACTAGCTCTACCATAAATAGTTAGGGTAACAAGAGCTACAATTCTAACAATAGCAGCTGTCATTACCATAGGCCTTCAGTGACTGTGTGAGGAAGCAAGCATTTGAATTTTAGGGATGAAGAAACTGAGGCCCAGAGTGGTCAAGTAACCTGCCTGAGATAACACAGCAAGTAAGAAGCAGAGGGAAGATTTGAATTCCAGTGTGCATCCCCACACAGTGTGCAACCTCTCAGCTATACCTCATTGCCCATTTGTGACATCCCTGTCACAGTCATTTTATTCCCAGGACTGACAAGATGGCCAATTAACGTACACTTACTGAGTCTCCATCAGCTAAGGGCTCAGACTATATCTGGAATGAAAAATTGGTGCTCTTCACACCAGGCAGACTGTGCTTTGCAGAAGAAACACAAGCTAACTGCTGAACAAGACTCGGCATTATAAACAACAGGATCCTGCGGTAAAACAAAGGGCCGCTGCAGCCCGGGTCATTAATTACATTGTCTTTGTGACAAGTGGATGACCAGAAAACAAGAAGTGTGTGCAGAAGAGAACATGAATCAGCCAAATTAAGTTGTAGTAGGAGCAATACTCTAATTACATCCGGTCCCTTGAGAAATTTCGAGCATACCACACTGGTGTTGTGTTCTCACACTGTCAAGCAATATGTGAGTTTCACACACCGCCTCCTGGCTCCCTCCAGGGGAAGAGGGGCAGGCGCTAAGTTACAGGACACTTACCAGGTTTGAGAAAGTCAAAATGCCATTGTCCTGAGTCAAGAGGTTGGAACGAAACATGCCACCACTGAGGGACAAGAGGACCCCAGGAAGGGGCTGGTCATCTTCAGCTTTTATCTGGGAGCGAGAAAGGAACACCAAAGCAAGGTGAACTCATGTTAATCATGAAGATAACATTTCACAAGTCGAGAGGTGATTTTTATGGGCTGTTTTTCTGTTATTGTTATACGTTGAGGGAACAAAAGGGCTGTTTTTCATCTCCAAGGGTAACTGATGTTAACAGTGTGTGGTCTTCCAGAACTGTTTCTGCTTCCCACACAAAGGTGCGAACATTACGGCTATTGCTGACAGACTGGCAGGTGTACTGGGGGCCGCAAGGGGTGGGGGGAGGCCTACACTGCACGTGCTTTGTGCACCCTGACATCCCTCTCGTATCAGTCACAGAGATCTGCCTTGCTGCTTAACAGCTGCATATCATTCTGATGCAGAGGCCGGTACACAGTCTGTGTGGTGGAAAAGGAGAGACAATCTAAAGGTCCCTGAACAAGATAGACATCTTGGTGCACTTTGTTTTTTCTCTTTCCCTGAATAATCAGTTCCTAGGAGTAGAATGGTTGGGTACGTGCGCTTTAAATTCAGAAAGATACCACCCAATTGCACTCCAAAGTGCCTGTAACCATTCATAGCTCCCTAAACTGTCCACGCATGGGAAAATACACACCCTCTAAAACATGGACATCATCTTAATTAGCACAAATCTAACCCAAAATTCAGTGTTTCAATGGTAACTTCCTTTGCATTTCCTCAGTCACTACTGAAACTGAGCATTCCTTCTATGTTTATTGTATTACTTATATTACTTCCGTGAATCTCCTTCTCGTACCCTATTGGTTTTTTCTTATCAATTTGAGAAGTTCTTTGTAAACTGGGAATATTATTTATGGTATAAAAATTTTTCCTAGTTAGACTGTCTTTCAAGTTAGTTGAACATGTATCCTGCAATCTAGGATTTTCATTTCTTGTGCGTGATAATCTGCCATTTGTTCCCTTTGTCCTCCAGGTTGGAAACATTCACACAGGCTCTCCAGGCTCCCTCTGAGCATCTCACAATGCACTGCTTCCCAAGGAGGACAGAAGGACATGGGGAGAGCAAGACAGCGGCACCAGGACAGGAAGACGCTGTGTCCTTCGACACAGCAGTCAAGGGGGAAAGTTCAAAGCACTCCCCAAAAGGTATGCAAACATACTAAAATAACATCTCCAAATTATGCTAAGTGAAAAAAGCTAAAGAGGATATCCTGTATGATTCCATTTATAAACCCCCCCAAAATTGCAAACTAACCCACAGTGATAGAAAGCAGATCAGACTGCTTGGGGGAAAGATTACCAAAGGATACAAGGGAACTTTGAATGAGTTCTCTATTTTGATTGTGGTGGTGTTTTCATGGACATGTCCATATGTTGAAACTGTTGATAATGTATCAAATTATACACTTTATGTGCAATTTACTTTATGTCACAATTATACCTCAATAAAACAGCTTTTAAGAAACATACAGTGTTACCTCAAAGCTTACACCTGCCAAGGCATAAGCCTTAAAGTCTCCTATGGTCCCTTCCACCGCAGTCAAAACGTAGCCCTCCTTCTGTGAGGACACGGTATACTCCAGGTCCCTGTGCAAGGGCCCGACACTGAAAAGAGAGCAAATGCAGAGGCGGCTTTGCTTCAATGCCTGGAGGAGGCATCACCTACCCAAAGGGAAACACAGGCCCCCAAATGGTTTCAAGCAAACGTTTCTTAATCACAGACTTACCTATAGGCCCCTTTGTCATCAGTAAAGACTGTGATCAGAGGTGAACTCGCCCCCTTTTCACTGATGACAATCTCGACTCCTTCCAACTCTGGGTGGATCTGGCCTTCTAGGAACAAGCCTGCTTTTCCATGGATCTCGATCAGCTTCCCTGGGCAGCTTTCTACAAAGGAAAAAAGGAAATAGAATAATAGGACCTAGCTGCAGAGGGAAAGGAGCCTACTGGCTGAGGACCTCCCAGGCAAGAAGGGCCAAAAATGGAGATATATAAAGCTAACTTTCCACTTGAGGTTGTTTAACGTTCCAGAAACTTCAATAACTGGAAGTGACTCAAGCCTCTCTTCATCTTGGAAAGGCCTCATTTAACTGCCAGTAACATAAGCAGGTAAATCTGACAAAGGCTAAGTTTTCCCTACTTTTCTCTCTGGGTTCTCACAAGGCCACAAAGGGCGAGAGAGATCTTTATAGCAGATAAGAGGCCACACTGCTCAACCTCAGAGGACCCAACACAAAAGACCACCCCAAACAGGGTGCCTGCTGGAAAACCAGGCTCTTTAATGCATCTACTTCCAAACACGAAGCATATAAATGCCTGGGATTTAATGAACCCATAATGCTAAAAACAAAACAAAACAAAAAACAAAGAAAAAAGAAACCTATCAGTGACCAAAAGGCAAATACTCCTTAACCAATCACTTCCAATTATCCAGCCCTAAAAAAGGCCCCACCCATGACCCCTCCAAAAAATACAAACATCATGAACAATTCTGATACAGGGCAGCTACTGCTCACATTTTAGCAACTGATGGCTTGCTTTCCACTGACCTCTGGTGTCAACCTGGTAAAGTCCAGAAAAACCAAGTCCTTTTCCAAAAAGATCACCCCTTTCTAATTGTAATGAATTTCTTTCTTTCTCTTTCTTTTTATCTTTTCTTTCTTTTCTATTCATTCATTCATCCATCCATTCATCAAATAGTAACATCTACGTGCCTTACAAAGACACTTTCACTGGAACAACAACAAAGAATAAATGTTTAAGCACAAGCAAAGAAACATCAACAAAGGTGTGTTGTTGGCTCAAAGAGTTGACATCTACCTCCACTGACAGTGGCTTCCATGGAAGGGGGATAAAAGAGCAGCTCTTTAGATGAAGGTGTGACAGTGATTTTCTCTCCAGACCTGAAATAATAAAAATACTTCAATTTGGCTGGCTCTGTCCCTCCATTAGGAAGACTATCAGAACAGAGGGGCACTGCAGACCAAACCCCAAGAGAGCTTACCGGGCCCAATAAGAGAAGTCGTACGAGAAGGGGCCTTGTAATTCATCCACCATCTCTTGGACAGGGGGCTTGGTCCTTCCTTCTCCACCCTCGTCTTTGCCTTTCTTCTCCCGCTCCTGCCTGCGGCTCTCGATCTCTGCCAACTGCTGCTCCCTTCGCAGCTCCTGCACAGACTTCAGGGGGCCTAAGACCAAGGCGGGTTCACTGTCAATGGAAGACCTGGAGGGAAGGAAGGAGCAGCCCAGAGGATGTGATCACTCGTCCCTGCTGTTGGTGGGAATCTGACATCTGCAAGCAGTTACCCGTAAGTAATAAAATCAAACACCGGATAACACCACTACCTGGCCCAGTCTTCTCCTGATCTAAATAAACTAATAGTTTTTAAAAAATAAAGACTGAACTTCTTCTGCATGATGGTAGTAGTGTCTAGTAGACCTGGGCTAGGATGAAACACCACTGACTTTATGACTTGACAAAAACATGTCGGATTTCCCAAAGACATGGGTACTGGGTACAGCCATACATTCCCTGGCCCTTATGGAGACAACATTTTAGTGGGATGAGGCAGATAATAAAATGAAAATGACGCCAAAAGACAAGTACAATGAAAAAATAAAGCAGTATAGGAGACAGCACTGGAGGCATGGGGGTGCTGTTTTTTAGGGGATTAGCCAAGGCCTGTCTGATCAAGCAAACCTGAGCCAGGACCTAAAAGGAAGAAGGGAGCCAGGAGGCTCACTGGGTAAGGAGTATCTCAAGTAACGGGAGGGCAAGTATAGTCAGTGGAGTGTTGGAAGGGGAGCTCCCTTGGCATGCTCAACAGGCTGCAAGGAGACAGGCAGCCTTGGAAAATGTGCACAGGAAGAGTCAGAGGGGTGAGGGGGCTCCCAGGGGAAGCAGGTGAGACCAGGGCCTTGCAGACCTTGGTACGGACCTTGGATTTCATTCTGAGTGAAGTGGAAACCCCCTGGAGTTTTCAGTAGGGGAATGATAGGATCTCTACTATTCTAGGATCACTCTGGCTTAGCCTGGGCTGGCCCCCACCAGCTTCTCTCACCTGAACGGCCCCGACCCTCAACAAGGTAAAACTCAAAGCACTAAAAGCACTTGTAATTTTACAGTTCTGTATCTGATTCTTAGACTACATGCCTTCCCCCATGAGATTAGGGCAGGAGCTGTGGCCTGTACCCAGTCACTCTGAAGACTATTTTTTGAAAGGATGGATGGGTGAACAGAAGGGTGTTAAAAAGATGGAGACACAGCTGGAGCAGCAAATTCAACTAGGATAAGGATTCAGAAAGTTACTCAGATTTTCACTCAATTTGACAAAGTTGGTCATGTTGCCAAAACCTTTTCATTTCCAAAGAAGATCAGGATTTCAGATGCATCTCACCACACTTCAAAAATTCCTCTTAAAGGTGACAATGACATAACCTGACCGTCAGCAAGGGCAACCCTTTGTATCCTTTCTGTCTCATTTGCCAAGTTTTTTAGAAAAGGTCTTAGAAAAACAGGCAATACTTTTGAGTTTGCTAAAATACTTAAAATACAATGAATAAACCAGAGATTTCTTTTCCCCTAGCAAAGACAGTAAGTATAAAGTGTTCAAAAGGAAATTTAAGACATTGAAATGAGCTGTCAGGAGGCTCTTCCTCACCCAAAGTTAATTCTTGAATCATTAAAGGAAAGGATCAAGGCTGCTGTAAATTTATGGCTATGTCACATAAGTATGAGAGAGAAGACCATCTGGATATACAACTAGAGATAAGAAATCAAATGTAATTTTCAGAGTCTATCAGGGAAGCCCCAGGCCTCACCCACCTCTCTCCCAAGCTCAGCCCACTGTGGAACAGCAGTCTTACTTGATAGTCACAGTGACATCCATCATTTTGTCAGTAGTGACAGTTCCAAGGACATGGTGGCGAATGGCTGTCAACGTCAAGATACTGGGTGAAGACCTATATAAATCAAAGAAGTGGAAAGAAAACACTAGCACTCTCGGCAATCATAAACAGCACCCTTTATGGGCCACCTTCCTGACCCTAAAATATACTACATGAAATTGCTCTTAGTTTGGGCTGAAGTAACCCCTTAAATACCTATATCAGGATTTTAAAGAATAAACTGATGCTCCACTCCAAAACTTTACACCTCCAATTCCCAGTGAAATGCACAAGCATTTGTGGGCTTGAGCTTGTGAAATTTCCATCAGTGAGGGCTGGAAGAAGATTTAACAAAAATTATATTTAATCCACTTCGAAACCACAGCCTTCCATCTCAGTTTACAGAGTCCTTGGGAAAGAGATCCTATCTCCATTTCCTCAATAATTTACCCAAGTATTATGTAATCTAAGTGTAATACATCAGATAGAGGAAGACAAAACCATATGTGTTCACCTATAATATGGAACCTAAAAAACAAAAAAAGCTAACAAAATAGAAACAGATTCATTAAATACAGGGAATGAACTGAGGGTTGCCAGAGTGGGGCTGGGGATTGGGTGAAAGGGGGAAGGGATTAAGAAGTGCAAATTGGCAGTTACATGGTGATGCAAAGTATAGCATAGGAAAAATAGTCAAAAATATTCTAATAACTGTTATGGTACCAAGTGGGTACAACACTTATTGGGAGATCACTTCATAAATTACAGGAATATCTAACCACTAACTTACATGCCTGAAACTAATATAATATTGAATGTCAACACTGAGAAAAACTTCGAAACTTTTTAAGAAGAAAAAAATATAATTTACCCAAGTGTCTTAAAAGCCTCATCTAGAAACCCTTTTTAAAGCCTAACCTTAATTCTTCCTGAAAAACTATAAAAAATTCCTTTCATCCTCAGAAATGACTAAAGAAGAGAATACACATTCATCTTAGGAAGTCACACGAACGCCACAGAGCAGCAAACACCCCGCTTACGTGTCATAGGTATAGAACGGCTGCTCGAACCGGTGGCAGGAGCGTGGGGTCACCTTGTACACACCTGCAGCCAGAAAAGCAAAAGGAACTTTCAGAGAAGGGCATCCATTACACTAAGCAATTCCAACATTTGAAATCCAAAGGCAACACCTCAGTTGAAGACCCACAACATACCACAGATGTGCAACAATAGATCGGAAATGCCTTTCTGGCTGCTGCTGCTGCTGCTGGTGTCTCACCCTGAACCCAAACCACCTGACTGCCTGCTGACAAGCTCAGGATTTTCATTTCTATAATTTAACAACTCACAGTAGTACTTTAATCCACACAGGCCAAGCAAACAGGTTAATGTACACAAGAAGGAATAGAAGTACATTTCTACTGCAATTTAGATAGAGGATTTTCTACTTAATAGGTTCTGTTAAAAATTCAAAAGATAAAAAAAAAATATTCAAAAGATAACCACAACTTGAACTCTTTTTTTTTTTTTTTAATTTTATTGTTGTATTTCATCCATCCCCTTTTTGCTCCCCTATTGAATTCCTTCTTATAAAATATTCCTAAAAGGGGGACTTGGGGCAGGAGATGGCCCAGATAATTATGAAACAATCACAGAAAACACTTTCATGCCAGTTACGCAAAGTAACATTGAATTAGGGGCATATGTCATCATTTGCCAGAAGAATACAGTCAATTTCAGGAAGGAACAAAGTCTAGCAATGCATTCCCCACAAATGATCATTAACCCACATTTCTGTCCTACGTCCTACAGAAACTGGCATTCATTCCAACTATCTCTGCTATTTGTATCACATGGAGTAAGCTCCAGAGCAGTTCCTAGTAGAAAAAATGATTAGGTTTTCACATTCATTTTGTTTGTTCTTTCATTTCACAAATATTAATGTACCAGCACCTACTAAAGCCAGGTGCTGTACTAGGTACTGGTACACAGCAGGAACAGATATGGCCCCTGCTGTCAGGAGGCTTACCATCTATAGAGACAGGTGGCTGACAGCCACAGCAGACAAATTATGCTAAGTAGTTCAGTAAAGAAAAGGACTGAGTGCTATGAGCCACAGCATGACAGGGGGATATAAATGACCATGGAGGGCCCTCCCACTCTTAAAAAGTAGTATCAGAATAAAGAAGTGACAGTAAGAAGACACAGCTGGGTGAAGAGCAGGGTGCAGGTAGAGCACTTAAGCAGAGAACATAAGAACCACAGTCTTTCTAGTTGCTTCTCCACCAGCTTCCTTCTTTGACATCAGACCTGAGATGTTTAGGGTGGCAATGTGTCCAGCCTTCCAGCCTCAGCAACACATTCAACTGTCCCAGCCTCCCTTGCAGCTATGAAGAGGCCATGTGACATGGTTCTGGCCAGTAAGACATAAAGGAAGTTTATGGGAGGACAGGGCATAGAAAATGTTCGCCTGTCCCTCTCCTGGCCTTTATGCCTTAAACACATCAAGTTTCCTGAGGCAGTGGCAACTATCTTGAAAACACAAGAAAAAAAATACAGGGAAAAGTCTGAAAGAATCACAAAGACACCAACCCTTCCACATCTACCAGCCACTGAACCCATGCTTATAGCCACATGCTGCCAGACTTTGTTACTAAGCCACATTAAGCCCCACTTCTTGGGACAATGTTGTATGGATTCTGTTACTTGCAGCCAATGGCATCCGAACTGAAACACATTAGGACAGAGTGCCTGGAAAGGAAACAATGGCAGGCAGGGCTAGATCATACAGGAGCTCAAGGTCAGGTTAAGGATTTTGGATCTTATCTTGAGAACTAAGAGAAGTCACTGAATTATTCATTAGGAAAATGCAAAATGAAACCACAATGATATATCCCACTTTACACCCACAGGGATGGCTACAGTCGTAAGTTGGACAGTAACTAATGTCAGTGAGGACGTGGAAAAATAATAACCCTTGTGCACTGCTTGTAGGAATATCAAATGATACCTACAGCCTCTTTGTAAAACAATTTAAACATAAACTTACCATATGATCTAGCAATTCCATTCCTAAGCATTTATTCCCCCCAAATGAAAACAAATGTCCACACAAAGACTTATACACAAATGTTCATAGCAACAATATTCATAATAGCTAAAAACTGGAAATATCCACCAACATAAGTATCTCCCAACTGGTGAATGAATACACAAAATGTGAATATATATCCTTCACAATGGAACACTACTTAACAATAAAAAGGAATAAACTAAACTCCAAAACAGGATGAACCTCAAAAACATTATGCTAAGTGAAAGGAGCCTGACAAATTCCAGTTTTATATTATTTCAATTATATGTAATGTCAAAAAAAGGTAAATCCATAAAAACAAAAAATTGATTACTGCCTGGAGAAGAAATTAACTGTAAATATTTATGAAGTATATTCCTGAGTGATGAAAATGTCCCATAGTAGGTTATAGGGATGGTTGTACAACTTGGTAAATTTACTAAAAATTGTTGTATTATACATTTTAAATGGGTGAATTTTATGGTCTGCAAATTGCATCTTAAAGTTATTAAAAGAAAGATACCCAAGTATTTTAAGCAACATGGGAGAAGATCTAGTTTTTAATTTAAAAAGATGGCTCTTAAGGAGAAAAGGTACAGTATTTTAAAAAGTGAAATGGTCTAATCACTATGCTATATACCTGAAACTAACACAATATCGTATGTCAGCCATAACTGAAAAATAAATTAAAAATATAAAAGTGAAAGGGCCCAGCAGTCTCCACCCAACTCAAATCCAAGAGACTTGCCAGTCCCCTGGCTTTAATCCCTTGGGTAAGAACACTGCTCCCTCCAGAGGAGATAGAAAAACAGGAATATGCCGATCATTACCAAAATTGAGAGCTTGATGCAAACAGAACTGAGGTAGAAAAATAATGTCTTTAAAACCATCCTTCGGTGCCCTTCTGTTTCCCTAACGCGTAGCACATCAATCGTCCCAGACTCACCAGGCTTGGATAGGCAGAAGCGGTTGACTCCTTTGGAGAGGTTATAAATCCCCACATTCTCAGGTCCATTTCCATCCTGATAAAATTCCTAAGGGGCCAAAGCCAATACAATGACTTACTGGGGGAGATAGAGACACAAGATGATTAATAATATTTCTGTTTCAGAACCAGTCATCTGTTTTGCCCATTAATCATTTGAGCAGTTGGGTGCCACAGGAAAATTAAAAACCTTCAAGAACTTCCAACAAAAATGTGCTCTTTTTCATTCATCAACTAGTATTTACTGAGCACCTGCTATGTGACAGACCCAGAGCTGGGCTTTGGCTGCTGACAAGGCTCTGGTTCTCAGGTAGCTTACATTCTAAGGTAAGCAGACAGAAAATCAATTGGCTCAACAAAGAAATTAGTGGATTTCCATTAGTAAATAATAGAGCTGTAAGGAAAATAAACAGGGGTTCCGGATATAGAGTGACCCTCACAGAGGTGTCTTTAGCTTACTAGTCTCAGGAAAGTCCTCTGGGTAGGAAACATGGGGGCTGCCACCTGAATGATGAGAAAAACCAATTACAAGCATTTTCGGAGAAGGTAAGCATTCCAAGAAGAGGGAGCAGCATGTGCAAAAGCCCAAAGGAGGGAATGAGCTGGCTGTGGAACCGAAGAAGGCCCACATAAAGGCATCTTCCACTGGGGGTTTTAAATGCTTCCTGACGATGCTTTCCACATTAGGTGGTAGAGCTGAGGGGCAGAAAAGACAATCTGACTAGGCTATGATTATAATCTTGGCACGCTAGTCCTTTTTGCTCTCCAAAGGCAAGTGCCTTTCCAAATAAGATTATTTGGGTCCTCAGAAGCCACGCATACCAGAGTGATGGCATGAGAAAGGGAACATCTCAGCATATAGCCCGTCTGCCTAAACTCAATCGCTGAAACGTCGTCTTCGAGAACCTCCACCTCCAGACTCTTATTCTTCCAGCACCAATCTTCATGCATGATGCTTACTGGGAAAGCACAAGACAAACAGGTCCACAGGCATAGAGCATACCACCCCCTGAACACCACCAGAAAAAACTGTAATGAATTCCCTAATTTAAAAACAAGAATGTGCATATATACATACACTTTTAAAATAAGCATACATATGTACATTTAAATATCTATGCATACCTATGTATAAACAAATGTCAATAAATATTATACACACAAAATAATAATGCTTGGAAGAAGTAAATATTGAAGAAAAATGGAAACCAATGGCCATTAAAATTGCCAAGAAAGAAATTCAATTGTGTCTAAACACTAGGCTATAAGTAACACTCAGAGATCACCAAATTTTTTCTGCAATGAGTCATAGAGCAAATAGTCTCAACTTTGCAAGTCATGTGGTCCCAACTATTCAACTCTATTTAGAGAATACAAGCAGCCATAGACAATACATAAACAAATGGACACGGCTGTGTCTAAATAAAACTTAATTTATGAAAATAGGCTGTTGGCCCTCAGGCCACAGTTTGCCAACACCTATATATAATGGAAATATATATACTTAAAGCACATATACAATGGAAAGTATAACTCTCCAGAACCAGCAGTAAACTTTATAAGCTATTCACTGCCAGCTGCTCCAAGCTAAGCTTTGGAAAAGCAGAAATACAGGCAACGGGTAGCTTCTTGAGATCAGAGAACCAGTGTTTGCTAGTGGCTACTGCTCACCAGGCACTGTGCTAGGGCTTTACCAATGTACTTCATTTAGTCTTACAGTCTGCAGAAAACCTATTGCTCCTCTTTCACTGATAAGAAAACTGAGTCTCAGGGACTGCCAAGGTCACACAGCTGCTAAGTGACAGAACACACAGTATTATTCTAAATGCTCTTTTCCAGTATTTGGAAATAAAATGGCACAAGTAAGGGCACCCTCCCAAAACAGAAGTGTGTGGGTTGTCCTGATAAGGCGGCAGTTGGTTCCTGGAGCCTTGGCTCCTACATTATTGCCCAGTGCTAAATAAAGCACATTTAAGGTCAAGGGCCAAAAAAGAGTTAAACAAGTAACGGTATACAATTGGGATGCAATTTGAGAGCTGGGTTTTAGAACGTTTAGAGAGACAGGAAATGTGTGAGGGCCAGAAGAGGCTGTCTTAGGGTCTTACTTTTGTATTTTCCGGGGAGGACACTGTCAAATGTGAACGTCATTGAGTTGACCTTGCCCGAGAGCTGGAGGCTCCGCTTCTCACCCTGGCGACTCAGAGACTGCAGGGTCACCAGTAGGTCGCCGCAGGTGTCTGCAGAGAAAAGACAAGAGGGCTTTACTTGACTGCCCTCATGAACCATAGTAGAACCCTCCACCTCTGCACACTGCCACTTACCTCTTAAAGGGCAGTGTCACAGTTCCTTTAAAGCTAATATGCAGCCACCCAATTCTAAAAAGTGCCCCCTGTGTAGGTCACCTGTCCCAGTCAAGTAAGCTACCAATGGTGAAAGTGGCTCCACCACCTACTGAAATGGGAAAAGTGATACTTATGGAGCACCAAGAGGAGCTAGAGAAAAAGAGAGAATGTAACAAAACCTTACTTTATGCTCACTTTATATCAGTCATAGAACTGGCTCCCTTATCATAATAATAATTTTACTAATAATAGGAAAGATTTAAATGACTTTTGCTCTGTTCCAGGTACTTTTAAAGGCCAAAAATACACTAATTCATTTGATACTCACAACAAACCTATAAAGCAGTTACTATTATCATCTCCATACAAGTAAGGGACTCAAAGCACAGAGAGGTCACACAGCAAAGGTTCAATCCCATGTCATCTGGCTCCAGAGTCTATGTAATCACTGTGCTATACTGCCTCTTGATGACCACATTTGAGCTTCATTAAAACCCCCTGGAAGTGGTAGTACTCCTACTTAACAGAAGAAAAACAGAGGCTGGACAAGAAATTAGTGGGGACTAATAAATGCTTCTATTCTATTCTATTGCCTGGTAAGCAACAGAGCTAGGACAGAAACCTGGGCCTACTTCCACCTTCCTTTCAGAGTCAGAGTGGGGAAAAATGAGACCCACATATTTTTCAGAAGCCAAAGCAGAACTACTCCAAGAGAAATGCTTCTTTGACTCGCTGTGGCCATTTTTCAGAAAGAACTGATTATAACATGAACTCTTCAAAACCACTAGCCCGGAGCAGCTTCTGCTTTCACTCAGTGCTTCTCCACGAGGGCAAGCTCACCAAAACCCCACCTCTACCCACCTGCTTCTTTATAACTATCTGTTCTTGCTTTCACTTCACACCTTACCCAAACAAGAGACTTTCCCAGAAACGGATGCCAAGAACTGCACAAACGCCACATCCATCACAGGCCTGTCCTTCACAGTAAGAGGAAACATCTGGGGTTTCAAGGTCAGCCCGGCTCTGGTCTCTGCCTCAGGAACCGCCACCTGTGGGAATGCAGGGCAATGTTAGCACCTCCATCAGAGCTGCCCCTCGCCAGGCTTCCAGGGCACCTGAATACTCACGTGGGACCAAGACTAAACAGATTCAAAGGACAAAGGTTCATGTCTAGGCCAAATTTTATAATCACAACAAATAAGCAAGTAGCCTGTGTGAAGACAACACATTTCTTTCTTTTTTAAAATAATTTATTTATGTATTTATTTTTAAAGAGAGGGGAAGGGAGCTAGAGAGAGAGAGAAACATCAATGTGTGCTTGCCTTTTGTGCGCCCCCAACTGGGGACCCGGCCTGCAACCCAGGCATGTGCCCTGCCTGGGAATCGAACCTATTGGTTCCCAGGCCAGTGCTGAATCCTGAGCCACACCAACCAGGGCCACATTTCTTTCTTTTTTTCTTTTTTTTTCTTTTAAGATTTTACTCATTATTTTCAGAAAGAAGGGCAGGGAGGAAGGAAGAAAGGGAGACAGACCTCAACGTGTGGTTGCCTTTTACCTGCCTCCAGCTACAGACCTGACTGGAGACCTGGCTTGCAACCTGGTTATGTGCCCTGGCTGGGGAATTGAACCAACCACCTTTGGGTTAGCAGGCAGGCATCTATGCACTGAACCACACCAGCCAGGGCTACATTTCTAATCTGATATAAAAGCTCACCCTCAGAAGTGCCATGGAGCACACAAGCCTATCGCACAGAGAAGTTCAAGCTTTCATACATCACCTAAAAACACTGGGTGGGAACCACACTAAATTCCAGAACGTGTGCCTGGCTTGAGGTCACACGTGGCATAAGCTATGAACTTGCCAATGCTAGATGGATGCCCAATAATGAAACTAGGCCATTTCCTTCTTCCTTGTCTTCTAGGGGCCTTTCTCAGGCTAACAAGAGGAACTGGGAAAGGAGAGGATGGTCATGTTTTTCATCCCTAGTAGAGAGTACACTTCGGAACTGCCTTTCCTCGGATAAGTCCTTACTCATGCTTCTGAAGGGCTTGCAAAGTTTTGTCAATGTGACCAACTTTGCCAGAAGTCGCTTTCTAGTAGAGGGGCTGTCAGCCTACATACCACACTATTCGATGGAAGAAGGGAGGCCACTGTTCTTCCCACCCCATCTCCTCAGATCGGGGATCCCACTGGCCCTAGAAGAGAGCAAGTCTTAAAAGGAACCTTCCCTCACTTGCTGTTTCTCAGGGAGGAGCAGTAGGTGCCTTAATGGGTGAGGGTCTGAGATCACCTGCGGGCAGGGCCACTGCACTGAAAGGCTGACCTCTGGTTCTGCCTTGTCTCCTGCCTGCTGGCCTCATCTGTGCTCAGGCCTTCACCCTCGCAGTCAGACCAAGGGTCCAAGTCTCCCCAGCTCCTCTACCTGCCTAGATGGAGTTATCAGATGGTGCAGGCTTAGCACCTTCAATTCAGGGTGAGGCAGGAAAAGGCCTCAGGTTCCAGAAGCCATGCACTATGGAAGTTATTGAGCTGCCATTAATAAAGAGTTCATTTTAATCACTTCAGGATTCATGGATATTATGCAGCAACCAAAAGCCTGAGAAGGTGGAGGCATGATTGGCAGTTTGATACTAACCCGTAGGAAACAACACAGTGGAAAAGAGAAAGGCCTGTTACATTGCTTTTAAACTGATTGCCTGTCTCTTCTACTAACCGTGACATGCAGGAATGTCAAGATTTCAAAATAAGATGTTGGGAAAGGAAATGCTCCTTCTCTAACCCATTATGGCTAATAATCTTTTTTAAAAAATCATTGCTCAGCCCTGGCCAGGTAACTCAGTTAGTTAGAACATCGTTCCCACATACCAAGGTTGCAGGTTCAATTCCTGGTCAGGGCACATACTACAAAAATTAACCAATGAATGCATAAATAAGTGGAACAACAAATCCATGTTTCTCTCTTTCTCTTCCTTCCTTTCTCTAAAATAAATAAGTAAAAATTTAAAAATTCATTGCTCTTTTTCAAATATTTTAGAATAAAACTAATCATACCTGGACTTTGTAGGCCCCTGGTTTTGCTTTAAAACAAAATGATCCATGAGCATCCGTCTCCACGGTGACCAAAGACTTGTCCTTGTCTTGAGATGACAGGACCACTTTGTATTTACTCATCTGCTTGACAGTGTCAGGGAAGCGAATGATTGATATCTGGCCGCAGACACTGAACCTGCAACAAGGGGACCATTCATTCCAGTATGAGAACTCAATTATAACAGGAAAGGCGCTTATCAACCAAAATTACATGTCTGTCTTCCAGCCCTTGTCCCTGAGACTAGTTTAATCTTACTAGACAGGAATGCAGTCCAAATGGCTCCAGTTTTAAAAGCAACCTTTGGAAAAATTGGACCTCTTTCTGAATAAGGGAAAAGGCAGAGCGGGGGCCCAAGTCAGGGCCGTGTGTGTTCTGGGTGACATTTGGCAAACCCCTACTGAGGAAGTGATCTTCAGAAAATCTGGAGATGATAAAAAAATGTTTCAGGTAGTTGAATCACTGATAGTAGAGCAGCCTAAGGCTGAGAAAGTGCGTTAGTCCTTAAAAGCAAGAGCTGCATTGCCCAGGCCCTAAAACAAGGCAGAGCTGAAGACACCTTCCTTGCCTGTGATCATATAGAGTGTGTGGATAAGAAGAGACTTCTGGGAACTCTGAACAGAAAAGGTAATTAAGCTAAAGAAATGAAAAGCTAAAGTTGAACTCTTTAGGAGCGAGGAGCCAAAAAAGCAGCTTATTAATTGATAAGAGCTATTAAGGTAATGACTCAGACTAGAGACTGTATGAGCAGCATGTAAACTGCTCCAAGTGTATCTCAAGAGGCACAGGAAGGGCCCATGCACTCCCTGAGAAAGACCAACAAAGACCATCATCCTCAGTAATGTCCCTCATTTTTCTGTTGGTTGATGTGTTGAAGTGCCACAGCTGAAGACCACAATTGTTTCCCCAAGGATCGTTTTAGATAAATTCTGTTGTCAATTTTGACAGAAAGACAATAAAATGTTGGATTCAACATTGGATAATTATGGGTATACTGAATGATGAAACACCTACTCTGCCGCAAATAAAAAATAATAGAGAGAACAAGGTGATGGATACTGTGTGTGTATGTGAAATCTGGAATGACAAACAGCAGTCACTTCTTAGTGACTGGCCTGGCCAGACGGGCTCACAACCTAGTGTGCAGGCCAAAAACTATGGCCCACTGGCCATGTCCCACCAGTTCCCTCTTTTTGTACAGACCTGAACTGAGGACGGTTTTCACACTTTCATTCTCACACTTTTTAGGGGTTAAAAAGAAAAACATCAAAAAAAGAATATTTTGTGACATAAAAATTATATGAAATTCAAACTTCAGGTGTCTAAATAAAGTTTTCCTAGAACACAACAAAACATACTCATTTAGAAATTATCAATGATATGTTTCATCCCAGAGACTACAGACCCATGAAGCAGTAGACGTTTACCATCTGGCCCCTTACACGAAGTGTGCA
This sequence comes from Noctilio leporinus, assembly GCA_004026585.1. Classification (NCBI taxonomy): domain Eukaryota; kingdom Metazoa; phylum Chordata; class Mammalia; order Chiroptera; family Noctilionidae; genus Noctilio; species Noctilio leporinus. The sequence goes on along the minus strand of PVIW01007298.1, from coordinate 10,548 downwards.
AGCCCCTGATGGAAACGAAAAGCTATACATGTTGGTTCCCATAACGCCCCTACTGTGTACTCTCAAAATAAAAGGATGAGAGAATACTGATAAATTATTCTTAACCACCTTTCATGTTCTCCTAATTCATGTCCATATTGGGGGAGTGTCACCTTATTTGTTCCAAGATGAATCTCTTTGCCTCTCTCTCTTTTTTAAATACTTTAAGCATAATCTGTTTTAGCTCATATTTCCAATTTAAAAAAGTGTTTACACTGTATGTCAACTATAATTGAAAAATTCAGATTTTTTAAAAAGAAAAGTATCCAGTTACTGCAAACCCCAAATAGATATTGGTTTAGAAAAATAAACTTTAAAAAATGTGTCCCGGACTAGTGTGGATTGAACACTGGCCCACAAACCCAAGGGTTACTGGTTCAATTCCTAGTCAGGGCATATAACCAGGTTGCAAGGCAGGTCTCCAGTCAGGTTCCCCGCTTGAGACAGGTGAAAGGCAACCATACATTAATGTTTCTCTCCTTTTCTTCCTCCCACCTTTCCCTCTCTTTAAAAATAATAAAATCTTAAAAAAAAAAAAAAAAAAAAAAGTAAATGTTTTGATGTAAAAACAAATAAATTGAGCCCTGGTTGGTGTGTTTCAATGGATTTGTGCCAGCCTGAGAACCCAAGGGTTGCTGGTTAAATTCCCAGTCATGGTACATAACCAGGTTGCAAGCCAGGTCTCCAGCCAGGTCCTTAGCTGCAGGCAGGTGAAAGGCAACCATATATTGATGCTTCTCTCTTTTCCTCCCTCCCTCCCACTTTCCCTGCCCTTTTCTCTGAAATAAATAAAATCTTTAAAAAATAAAATAAAAAGTCCCTTCAGTCTGGTAGGCATATTACCCAATCTATGCTTCACCCACATTCTTACTCATGGTGTACTTAACAATTTTGTTATTGATGATGATACCAAACTGTTGTTAATAATAGCAAATAATATAAAAATGGTATTGTTAACAATAAAATAATACATATTTTATTAATAAGTGGTTAATTACTACTCAAAAAAAAAAAATAGGAAAATGGTATACCAAAGCCCTTATAAATTGAATTGGGTCAACACATTCTTTCCCAAGGGCTTATCAAAATTGGTAATTTTGGTGCATTGTGAGATTATATCCTCATAGTCATTTGGATGGACAAAAGTAACAAGTTTGTTTTTCAAATCAATTGAGATTTTTAAAAAAGTAACAAACAGCAATGAATTAAAAGGTAGATGTGCTATGTTGGCCCAAAAAGAAAATAAATTTTTTTCAAGGATGCTCGACAATGTCTTTCTTTCTTTGACCCAAACATTCTACTTTAAAGAAAATAAATGTATTTCTCCATCTGTATGAACAACACTTCCTCCATCTACCTGATTGTTCAAATAAGAAAACCTGGGACTCCAATAGCACAGGCCTGATGATTCTCTTTCCATACTACCTACTAGACCTCTACTCCCTCCCTCCCATGACAGCACCCTAGCCCCAGTCACCACATTTCTTCTGGATAACTCTTACCAGCTCCTGTCTAGTGCCTCCATTATATACCCTGGCTTTCCTCTGATCCATGTTCCACATAGCAGTCAGAAAGAAAAAGAGAAAGAAGATAAAAAAAAAAATTTCTAAAGTGACCTGATCCATACTGCTCACTTGCAGAAAACTCTTCAATGGCTTTCTTTCTTTATTTTTTTTAATAATATATTTTTTAATTAATCAACTTATTTATTTTTAGAAAGCAGGGAAAGGAGGGAGAAAGAGAGGGAGAAAAACATCAATTGTTTGAGAGATACATCAACCAGTTGCCTCTCTCATGCCCCCAACTGGGGACCTAGCCTGAAACCCAGGCAGGTGCCCTGACTGAGAATTGAACCAGTGACTCTGGTTTGCAGACCAGCCCTCAAGCCACTGAGCCACACCAGCTAGGGCTCTTTAACGGTTTCCCACTGAATTTGGGGAGAAGCCCATCTCCCCCAGACAGCTGCAAAGCTGATCAGCTGTCCTGCCTCACCCACTGCCTCCAGCCACACTAGCTATCTTCCAGAGAGCTTCCTTCTCTCCCCTCCAGGCCTGGGACCATGTTGTTCCCTCCCGTTGTCTGGGAAGTTCTTCCCTTAGCTAACTTTTAGTCCTCCAGAAAGTCTCAGTGACACAGAGGGGCCTTCCAGAACTCCCAATTTAAGTCCTCTCAGAGCACCCTGTCTCTTCCCTACACAACACCTACCATAATTTACAATCACAAATTCACTCATCTTGAGTCTGTCCTTCTAGTAAGAAGAAAGCCCTATCTTTAGAATGTTAGGTTTCTTTTCACTGTTATATACCTAGCATTTATGACAGTGCCTCACTGTGCAGATTAGCTGTTCAAAAATGTTTATGATGGGAAAGAGGGAGGACTTAAGTATAAAAACTGTTTTTTCTGATGTTCCATGTGACAGACACGGTACCAAGTTCCAGAGGTGATGTGTCTCCTGATTTCCCATTCCACACTGAACCCTAACCTTGACCTCCACCTCCTGTTTATAGGAAATGGTCACTGTAGCCGCCTCAGACTATGTTTTCAGGGCTCAGCTCCCTGGATCTCCCTACCTGTCAGGCACTACCATGTATACTAAAACCCACCACCCCAGGTTCTCCCGAGGGCACCCCTCACTGGCACTTCATTTTTAGTCTACTGCTTTCCCAATTCTACCTGCTCCTACACAGTCATGGTTTTGGCTGCAGCCAAATCTTACATGCACTGGATCTAAACATCTATTAGAGAGCTCCACCTAATGGTTCTATACACCTCAAAACTGAACCCTCATCATCCAATTGGCTCCTCTTCCCTGTCCACAGCCAGTGGAGCCGCAGTCACCCTGGTCCTCAAAAGAGGAACCCCTGGGCCCTGGCTGGTGGCACAGTGGGTAAGGCACCAGCCTGCGAACCCAAAGGTCGTAGGTTAGATTCCCAGCCAGGGCACATAACCAGGTTGCAAGCCAGGTTCCTACCAGGTCCGTGGCTGGAGGCAGTTGAAAGGCAACCATACATTGATGCTCCTCTCCCTCTCTGCCTCTCTCCCTTCCCCTCTCTCTAAAAATAAGAAATAAAATCTTTAAAAAAAAAAAGAGGAACCCCTAAACATTTTTCCAATCTGTCCTTGACTTCCCAGTAAGATAAGCCCTCATCAACTTTCTTTTCAGGCCTCTCATTCCCAAGTCTTGTCCCTTCAAAGCCATTCTCCACCCTAGTGCCTCACTAAATATAAAAGTCTGACCATGTTCCCTCCATGCTCACACTATTTACTGGCCTCTCAACCCCTGCGGAGAAAGCTCCTGTCTGCCAATGGAGTGTGAGGAGGCTGCACCTCCTGCCTGCCTAGTACCTCATGTGCCAGCAACACCAACCCTTACACTGCCAGCCACACCTGCTGCTCAGAAGCTGCATGCCATTGTTTATGTTGCCTCTCTCCAAGCAGATTCTGCCCTCTCCTTTTAAGTTATTGTTTATTGAGCACCTACTGCTGTCTCAAGAAAGATGCCTGTGCCTGCCTGGCCCAGTGGCTCAGTTCGTTGGGAGCATCATCCCATACACCGAAAGGTCACAGGTTCAATTCCTGGTCTATCTGGGTTGCAGGTTCAATCCCAAGTTGGGGTTTGTGTGGAAGACAGGCAATCAATGTTTCTGTCTCTCTCTCAAAAATCAATAATAGAAACTACCCTTGAGTAAGGATTAAAAAGAGAAAGACAGAAAGATGGCAGCGCCCCCACTCTACAGGTCACACAAGGTGAGAGGGAGACTGGAGACCTTGCTCCAAGGTCTGGATTCTTTGCATCACACATCATCGCTACCTTCTAGAACTACACAAATTCAACTAAAGGATGTTCCCTCACATGCAATACATACAGCAAAGCAGAAAGAGCTATGGCAATGGCTCAAAGCATCTCACAAAAAACTTTCTCAACCAACTATAACATCTTCTGAGATCCTCAAAAATTAAGCCCAGAGATGCGGATCAGACACAGAAGATCCTTTCCTAACTTAAATGCATTTGGACTTTAAAGCAAGGTCATTTTCTTTAAGCACTCAACATACAAGCACCTCCTGCTGATGCGGTTTAGCACTCATCTTTCTAAAGAAGCCAGCCTGACTTTTCCGACAGGTGTCTCTGACTGAATGTGGACCCCTAGCTGAAACGCAGGCAGACTGAAGGTGACTTTGTTCTCCCCAAGCTGCTGACATAAGCACCGGCACTTCCAACCTTACCCTGTAGCAATGATGTCAGCCAGCTGAGGTGTGTTAGGTGCAATTTTGATCATGACAGTTTCAAAGTAGAGGTGCTCTTTCTGCGCATGGATGGTGTATGTGCCAGTCGTTATGTTCTCCAGACGGAATGAGCCATCAGCTTTGGTTTTGACTGTCAAACAAAAACAGGCCAACGAGAGATGAGCCAGAGAAGAACTCTGTAGCCTTCCATATTCACAAGACTACATGAGACAGAAAGCTGGCACAATTTTATAGTCAATAAGATTTTGTGTTATCTCCATTTCTCTCTGTGATCAAAAACTAGCATAAGCACACAGCCCTGGGACCAACATGTCTGCCCACCTTTGATTTGGTTATTCAGAGTGACCACTGCCTCCGGAACACCTTCTCCTTCAGGCCCATTCAGGACCCTCCCAGTGACAGAGAATCCCATCACGTGGAACACGGGCTAGAAGATGAAGAACGGGAAGAAGGTTCTCATGCTTGAGCTGCAAAAGGCTCCTTTATGCCAACTCATGCCGCCACTCACACCACCACTCAGCACATGGACTTGCACCGGCTTCTCCCAGTCCCGTCCGCCAACCAGGCTCCCGCCCAACCCACTCACACGCGTGGCTCCCCCACTGGCAGCGTATATCTCAAGACTGTCTTCTTTCTCACACTCCCAACACACGGATGCACGTCAAATAATCGAATGAAACAGACCTACAGACTTACTTCCCCGGTTAAAGGTCACGGAGTCAGACTGGTGAAGCCTCCCTACCTATCTCCCTTCCTGCCTCCTCCCCTCCCAAGGCTCCCATTATGGTGAGCCAGGCCATCTTCCAGGCTCCCAAACTTAAACTCAGCATCATCGTGAACCCCCTAACCTTCCCACATTCCAACATCAATCAGTCCTGTGCATTTCACCTCAGCCAGGTCTCCCAAGCCCTGCACCTGCCTCTTCCCACCACAACCTGATTTCAAATCCTCATTAACTCCACCTAGACCCCCTCATTCAACCCAGGTGCTGCACTGACCACAGCATCCTGGACTTGGTTTGTGTGTGTCTCTCATCCCATTAGTGAGTGCCATGGCTTTGCTGTCTCTGCAGTCAACATGTTCCAGCCAGCGTGATTCTTGGTTCTACAAGCTGACCACATGGGGGCACCACATGTGTTCCTCACGTAGGGTGTCTACCAGTCTCTTCCTCAGCCCAGGCTTTCTCCCACTCCTGGAGGGGATCTGGCAGAAGGCTGCTCCTTTTTATCACTTAGGTTTCAGTTTAAACTGTCACTACCTCCAAGAAGCTTGGCCTAACTACCCTGTTTCTGTAGTTCCTGCCTCTCACCCCAGTCAGTCGCTGTTCATCACACTAACCTATTTTATTAGCTTCATTGAAAAAAGAAAAAAAAATAAACCAACATCTGAGATATCCTTGTTTGATTTCTTACAGTCTGTCTACCTTCTATTAGAATGTAAGGTCCATGAAGATGGGGCTTTTCTGTTTTAATCACCTGGTACATTGTAGACACTCAATAAATAACTCTTGAATGAATGAATGAATGCAAATATGCCATAGCATTTGAGAGAGCTTGAAAAAAATTAAATGACTCCCTTTTGATTCAGATAGCCTTTTTTGATCCTTCTAAAAAGATGTGGTTTATCCACTTATTAAGCTATATATCCATTCAACAATCACTTTTATTAGGTACTTCCAATGTGCTAGGCAGTGACTTACATATTAGGAACATAGTGAAGAATAAAGCTGGCATCATGCAGCTTATCGACTCTCTCACTCTGGAAATTTATCTCTGTTTAAAAACTGTATTTGAGCCCTGGCTGGTGGCTCAGTGGAACGGCCTTCAATTTCCTAGTCAGGGCATGAAACCAGGTTGCAAGCCAGGTCTTCAGCCAGGTCCTTAGCTGAAGGCAGGTCAAAGGCAACCATACATTGATGATTCTCTCCCTTTTTTCCTCCCTCCTTGCCCTTCTCTCTGAAAATAATAAAATCTTAAAAACAAAGAAAGAAACAAATGAAAAAAATCCTGTATTTGAGCCCTGGCTGGTGGCTCAGTGAAAAGGCACCAGCCTGTGAACCCAAAAGTCACTGGTTCAATTCCCAGTCAGGGCACATAACCAGGTTGCAAGCCAGGTCTCCAGCCAGGTCTGCAGCCAGGTCTGCAGCTGAAGGCAGGTGAAAGGCAACCATACACTGATGTCTCTCTTTCTCTGTCTCTCTCCCTTCCCCTTGCTCTAAAAATAATAATAAATGAAATCTTAAAAAAAAAAAAAAAATTTTAAAAAACCAAAAACCTGTATCTGGTCACAGTCTGGAATGCCTTTTCCCACTCCCCTGTGCCCACTCTTCTCTGCAAACCCCCTGAAGCACACACGGACTTCATCTCTCACCCTTCTAACTCCCCCTCCAGGGCACAGCACAATAGTCCAATGCTTTACTGAACCTTACAAAGCAGAGTAGGAACACCTGCTGAGCATGTCACCTAAACGCTAGGTAGCTCCTACCAGTTTAAGCTACTTTCAAATGTAACATTAAAACAATTAAAATCTAATTTTTTCAATAACTGTAACACTGGGTGGTCTGTTTAGAAAAGACTTAACTTTCTTTTGGGATTTGCTCTATCTAGCTAATTTGCTACAGTAACCATTTTCAAATTCTGTAATTAAAAATGTGTGATGAATAACACACCATCTCTTTTTGGGCCTAGAGAGTTTCCCAGGCTGCCTATCATCCCACCTGTTCTGGTTACCAAGGTCCAACCTCTGACAGCTCTCACCTGGTTCACTGCCCCAGCCTCCTTACTGGTCACTGCCTGGCTTCCACCTGCCCCCTGGGAACTCTTCTCAACTTGGTAGCCAAACATATTATGCCTCTCCTCTGCCTAAAACCTTATCCAGAGTGGGACCATCTATCACCCAGAGTGGCCCAGAAGGCCCTGTACAATCTGTTCCATCATCTCTCTGACCCTCTCTCCTCTTCCTCCCTACCTCACTCCCTCCACCTTAGCCACCCTGGCCTCCTGGGGTCCCCCAGCTCTCTAGGCTTCAAAACCTTAGCACCTGCCATTCCCTCTGTTTTAAAACACCCTTCCCACAGATGAAAGTAAAGCTCACTACATCTTCCCTTTCAGAGTGCTGCTCCAATGTCACCTTCATAGTGGAAACTTCCCAGAATACTTTATATGATTGCAGGCCATTGCAACCTTGACACTAAATGTTTTTCCTGCTTTATTTTTCTAAACAGCACTTACCACCTTCTTATATACTTTCAAGTTTACTTATTTACAAGCATAATCTTTCCTGATATTAGAACATGAATTCCACAGAACAGGAATTTTTGCCTCATTTTGGTCACTGCTGTATACCCACCCCTAGAACAGTACCTCAAATATACACCAATGGCACTCAACACACACACTTCCCCAAGTGAAGTAGATATAACTAGGGCTCAACTTCTCTAAGAAAAAGGCTCGTAAGAGGGTTACGATGTCTAGTGGATTCCAGCTAACCTGGAAGAATACAAGATTCTGGTTTTTCCAATAGTCCAGCTAGATAAAATACTGACTTTAAGAAAATGTGTTTGCAACACCTGAGCCCAAGGATGGGAACTCAAACACCTGTCTCTCTGGAAGGCAGGGAGTTCTAACCTCAATTCTCAGGCTGTCATGTTCCACTGTAAAGTCAAGTCTGGAAGGAGCAACGTCAAAGGTAATCCTCTCCCCTCTATAGAATGGAATCTGGAAGGAAGAATGTATTAATTACTAAGAGCCAATATCATGATTCAACCATCAATATTAATTATTGATTCAGCAGCCCACAAATGACAAGGGGTTCAAGGCAGGCCACAAAAAAATATTATAGCACAGTGGATAATGAGCCAGCTGCGAACCCAAAGGTTGTTGGTTTGATTCCCAGTCAGGGCACATAACCAGGTCTCTAGCCAGGTCTCCAGCCAGATCTATAGCTGGAGGCAGCTAAATGGCAACCACACATTGATGTCTCTTTCCCTTTCTGCCTCTCTCCATACCCCTCTCTAGAATAAATAAAATCTTTAAAAAACAAAAAACAAAACAAAAAAAACAACTATTGCCCTGGCTGATGGCTCAGTGGATAAGGTGCCAGCCTGCGAACCTAAAGGTCGCTGGCTCGATTCTCCAGCCAGGGCACATACCAAGGTTGCAAGCCAGGTCTCCAGCCAGATCTGTAGCTGGAGGCAGGTGAAAAGCAACCATACATTGATGTCTCTCCCTCTCTGCCTCTCTCCCTTCTTCCCCTCTCTCTAAAAATAATAAATAAATAATCTAAAAAAAAAAACTATTATAACTGTTGCCAATTTTAAAAAGAAAGACTTGCATTTTTGTAGCTATTATAGAGGGATCAGAGTCTTATCCTAAGAAACTCCTAAATAAAATGTTCACAAAATCACAGGCCAACCAGTTAGTCCTTAACACCCAAATGGCATCGGCTCTTACTGCATCGTAAGGGTCCCAAACATAAACAGAACAGGAAGTTGCTGTACTCACCACAGTATAGGCCCCACTTGGCAAGGAATAGAAGGAGAATGACCCATCTTCTTTGGAGACCGCATAGCACAAATATACCAAACTCACATCCTGGGGCTGGAACCCGGGCACTGGTGAGATGTTGCAGCCCAGGACGTCCTATGCCAGGAAAATCAAAATATGACTGACTCCTCATTCACTTACATGTTCTAATTATCATCAAACAGCCACACTAACAGAAAACCTTCATAAGTTTAAAGCCACAAATTATGTATTTTTGAAATCTAGGGCATAGTAGAGATAAAAGGAACAAAAAAGTTTTTAATTTATTTTAAAAATGGCTCAATATTCTTGGACAAAAAAAAAGACGTGATCATTATGGCCCAAAGTCACACAGCTAGTAAGAGGCAGATCTGAGATTTGTCTGAAATGGGTTAGATTGATTTCAAACCCTGTGTACTTTATACCAAACTCCACCACCTCCCAGTGTAGACATTTAGTTTCTTTGAAGTCAACTGAGAAGCACAATGTTAACTGTTGAAACTATAAATCAACCTTGACTGCCTTGAAAACAGTATAATCTCAGCCCCTTTGGTTCACGTTTCTTCACTTACCTCTTTGGTTACTAAAGAAGAAAAGAGAAGAAACTTCACCCCTTTCATAGGTTCCCCATCACTGCGGACAGAGCCAGACACGTTGTAGCCAGCCACTATCAGGGGACTGGCAGCATTGGCATTGGAGGTGGTCACTCGCACAGTGGTGCTTGCCTACAAAAGAAGATTTTAACTTCCAAAAAAAGAAATACTCACAAATTTAGAAACATGGGGACATGCTTAAGCTATAATATTACTAGGGGAAAAGTAGTATGTAAAATCACATATGTAGGATGATCACTATTTTTTTTTTCTGCTTTTTTTTTTAAATTTTATTGTTGTTGTATTACATCCATCCCCTTTTTGCTCCCCTCTGTCCCCCTCCCCACCCACCCATTCCCCCCAAAGTCAATCCCACCTGTTGTCCATGTCCATGGTTCCTTTATACTAGGTTCTTGTCTAAGCTGCTCCCCTTCTTTGCCTCTACCTCCCCCTTCCCCCCAACCCCGTTCCCCCTGACCACTGAAGGCCTATTTCTTGTATTCATATACTTGGTTCTGTTTTGCTTGTTGTTAGTTTTGCTCATTGTTGTCCCGTAATGGGTGAGATCACATGATATTTGTCCTTCACTGACTGGCTTATTTCACTAAGCATAATACTCTCCAGTTCCATCCATGTTGTTGCAAAGGGTACAAGTTCCTTCTTTCTTTCTGCTATATAGAATTCCATTGTGTAAATGTACCAAAGTTTTTTTGTTTTGTTTTGTTTTTATTTTTAAAGATTTTTTTATTTTATAATTTTTAGGAGGGGAAGGGAGAGGCAGAGAGGGAGAGAGACATCAATGTATGGTTGCGTTTCACCTGCCTCCCGCCACAGACCAGACTGGAGACCTGGTTTGCAACCTGGTTATGTGCCCTGGCTGGGGAATCGAATCTGCAACCTTTGGGTTCGCAGGCCGGCGCCTTAACCACTGTGCTACCAGCCAGGGTTACCAAAGTTTTTTGATCCAATCATCCACTGATGGGCACTTAGGCTGTTTCCAGCACTTGGCTATTGTAAATAGTGCCGCTATGAACATAGGTGTGCATAGGTTCTTATGAATTGGTGTTTCAGGCTTCTTTGGGTATAGTCCAAGTAGTGGAATTGCTGGATCAAAAGGCAGTTCCATTTTTAGTTTTTTAAGGAAAC